>JAQFYU010000022.1:0-46325 GCA_034694905.1 Ceratophysella granulata | reverse complement strand
TTAAGCTCATATTTCTAAACTTTCAAAAACATTATAAAAATAGAATTACGAAAATGTAAAAAAACGAACATTGACCATTTATGATAGATTTATATAACCAACATGTAAGTCACCATCATGTTTCTTGACTGACTTCATTATAGCTGTTGCTATGGAAATTCGTCCATAGCAACATACTGTTAATATTTGTATTTTTTAAGAATGTGACCTAAAATCGATTTGAAAGTGTGATAAAATTTTAAAAAATTGGAAAATCAATCATATTTTAAAATACTTAAGGGGTTAATCGAACTATGCGGCTGCTTTTGCGTTTGACCTTGGACTTACCTCCGTTACCGCCCGACATGACGATGGACGGGAGGTTGAGTCCTTGTTGAATCAAGTACTGACGCTGCGTGAGCTGGAGCTGGAGCTGGAGATGGTGCTGCTGAGCTCCCAATTGTTGCAAAGCACCTGAGGATTTCTTCTTATCGCCCGTCTGGATCAAATGGGACTGCTGGAGCAAATTCACCTAGTTACCAAACAAGATCCATTCAAAAAACCTTCTATTTTCACAAACAGACTCTACCAGTCAAGTCAAGACTCAAAAACAAAGCGGAAACCAAGAACCAACCTGCAACTGCTCCTGTAAATTCTGAATTGCTTGCTCTAACTGTTTCCGTCCTATTTCCTGCAGATGCTTCTGTAAGAAATTAAAAACAAAACCTTTTGTTTACTCCCGTTTTCTTCTTGACGAGCAAGACAGACGGATGGAAGGGAGGAATGGAGTTCAGAAAATGTAAACAGGCCATGCAATAAATAAACTGACATAAACATTCCTCAAATGGCTCTGACTCGGGGAATACTCAAATCTTTGCCTTTTTATTTACCATAAAATCAGATAGGGTCAAATTACGACAGAGCCAAACAGACAAATCTTGTATTTATAGTACATGGGAAGGAGTTAGGCTTGTTGACGGAGACGGAACCACATGTCAACTGGAACTAAATTCTATGTACAATGCATAGTCTTCAGCTTAAATATGCATTCATTGTGCCATGAGACAATTCAGTCGGGTTTGTCGTATATTACGTTATATTATACTATTTTAGTGACCAGAAAACTCAATAAAAACCTAGATTTACATTATTAACATTCAGAAATTGAGTTATTGAAAATATACGACAGTGCGAGGGTCATTTCACTAGCTTTTGCACGTCGCACGTGTTTTGAAATATTGACAACTCGATATAGGGTAATTACATTTTACCACTTCCAAAAGAATCACCCACTTAAGAATTTCACGAATTATACGCTCTGTGAGCACCCTTTTGTCGAATTAGAAATTAAGTGGAAGTTGAAATAAAAGAAATGGAGTAATTGCAAAAAAAAAATTAATAAAAAAATTGTATTCAAAATGTTAAATTCAACTTTTTAATATAGAACAGAACCAAAATTTTGAATGAAGAAATTTTGGATTTCCCTTCAAATTTCTCAATTTAACTTAATTTATATAAAATATGTACGTTCCAACAGCCTTGTTAAAAAAGTAGGCGCAGAAGCTGCACACATATTAAATTAAAGTAGTTTCGGCTGTAGATTCTTAAACATGATGACCATTTAAAAATAATTTTGAACAAGTTGTACAAAAACATTGTCGCACTTGCCAAATTCCTTGTAATTTAAAGAATTTTTTAGTAGAAAATACGAATGAACGAGCGTTATACTTGTTAAAAGCTAGTTTTCATCGAAAAATCAAGAAGCAAATTTGAGTTTTGAATTTTTTTTAATGTAAAAAGCCAAAATCTAGACAAAATCTGAATATAACGTTTTCGCATAGGTGTGTACTAATTTCAATTGTTGTTAGAAGATTGTTGTTAGAGTTCTTAGATCGTTCAATTTCAGTATTATATTTGAGCTAATTTAATTTCTATACTACTAATACTATTATATTTCAGTTATACATTATTATTCATACATATAGATTTTTTTAAAAGCATAGGAAGACGTGAAATAGCCCTCGCTCCACGTTCTCCAGGGTTTTTATCAAATTAGCGGATGCCTAAAATAAATTCGACCACCTGCAAAAAATGTCAAAACTTATACCAAAAATGGGATTTTACCTGCTGCTGGAGCTGCATGAAAGGAGAGAGGAGTTGTTGTTGAAGGAGTTGTTGCATCTGATGAATATTGGGTCCAAGCATGAGCGGATTCCCGGGATTCCCGCCCGGTCCAACAGGATGAGATCCAGGTAAGCACTGATTAGGACCATTAACGGCGGGAGAAGGGGATCGGATCTGTCCATTACTCAAATGATGATGAACCTCAGGCTTCCCACCTCCAAAGTCCCTCATCTTGGCGTTCTGAAGTTCCTTCTGTTTCTGTTTCAGGACACGGACAAGTGGCGGCGTCTACAAAAACCCGACACAAACAGAAATAAAATGAATGGGTTTCAATAAGGGCAGAGAAGAAAAGGCGCGCCTATTTTTGATTCTAAGTTCAAGGCAAGAGGCGATTAGAGTTGTTTGCCCCTGGACTGGACCCCGTTTCTTCGGTTCCCATTGAAATCTGTAGAGCCGATTTCTATAAATGATGATGGGGACGACTGACCAAGGAGAGAAAAGGAGAGCTGATGTGAAAAGGGAATGGAAACTTTTTCCAAAGTTCCCTTATCAGTAAACAGAGAGTGAGTTGTGAACACCGTCTGGAGAAAACCATATATTACAATGTAAAGAAAGCTTGATCTAGGAGCTCAATTGGGAAGTGACAACCCCCAGCCCAAACTTTCTTTTTTTTTTCTTCCCAGCAGTTGATACAATAAATTTGTAATCAGCAGATCAGACTTTTCTACACAAAACTCTTTTGAATACACAGACACACACACACACACACACACGTCGATTCGGAAGAAGGAGCAAAAAAAAAAAACCAGTGGAATATTCTCATTCTTAATCTGAGCTCAGCACTCTTCCGCTCCCCTGTAGCCCACCACGCTTTCCTGAATCCAGGCCCTACCACCATCTTCCCTCCGTCCAACATAAATTATGCATAAATAGATTTTGATTCCCAAGCTACGGGCCTACTACGTTTCTTTCAACTCCTGTGGAACTCGGGAACGGGTTGAGACTTGGGTTTGGCGCTCCCTCTGCCTAATTGTTCCGAAATGTCCAAAATGTCAGAACATTAACTGACCAGCCTGACTGACGTTCCGTGCACTGGTCTGGCTTGAAGGAGGAGGGAAAGTCAATCAAAGACAATGGATTTAATCGGGTTCTGAAGCCCGAGTCCGTGGTTGGTAGTGGTGGGAGTTGGTCAATTATTCAGTCTCAATTAAGTGGCAGGTGAATAATGGAATTCTTGTTTCGTGAACCAACTTTTCATGTTTTGAGGTTGTAGCTAGTCGTAGTCAAGGGCTGGAGCACGGTGTGATTGACGACTTGAATACACTAAGGAGGTAGGCGAGGGCGGGACGAGTGAGGCTCGTTGGAACTTTAAAGTTTTCTCTCTGTTTCTTTATGGGACGAGGGACGAGATGCTAATGTGGAGAGAAAGTCGGAGTGAAAGGAGAGCTGAGCCTCCGGGAGGGCTTTGTTGGGCCGGAGTTGGTCAGTAGTACAAGGGTTTATTTAGATTGTGGCTTTTGATGGGGAAAGGGGTGTTTTGATTTTATGGAATGTGAGGCAGGAGGGGTTACATATTTTAATTTAAATCATTGAGCTAAAGAAATTTCGGCATTGGGCTTGAGAATGGACAATTTCAAAGGGATGCTCGCCGTGGTTATTGAAAAATCATCAAAAATTGAGTGTTACAATTTACTGCAGCTAGATTTACTCAAAGTGTAATGATATGCCCTGCATCTGCAACAATAAACCAAGTCTTAAACCTATTTGACTCACTCCGAAACCCGGAAGTAGTGGAACGAACATTGAAAGCAGAGAAAGCTCTGATTTTGAAGTTTAATTTACAGCATATTGAAGTTTAAATTGAAGATAGCGTAATTTCGTTTCAGCTATCCTTTATATAAATAACTTTTAATTGGTTTCTATGTAGTAAATTCATACTATTTAGGGCAGCACTCAGAATTTTGCATAAGCCCAAAACGTATATTTTGAAAACATTGAGAAAAAGACCCAATTCCGTCAATTTTGTATAACATTATTTATAAAATAAGAAAAATGTTCAAATATATTTTTTACGGTTGATATCGATATAAAAAGTCGATAGACGGGTGATGCTGTGGGATACAATTGAATGTCTAAACAATTGTGCGAAACACATGTCGCATAACTCAACTAGCATCGGTGAGAATGTTTGAACGTTGTGCAATACGACAAGTGGACTCGTGGCCCTAATTTGAACAGGACTTGCCGTATTTCTACAACATAGCCGCGTGTAGTTTCCACAACCAAGAAATGTGACTCATCAAATTTTAGTTTTCGGTTCATAATTTTTTTTAAATCATCCCAGAATAAGGGCATCCATAAACAAAACACAAAGCAGATTGCATTGGAGTTGGACAAGGGTACCGCTTGTACCGAACTTAGTATTAAGGGAACGTGTTCAGTTGGAGATGTGGATGATTGAAGAGGCACGTGAGGAGAGAAGGGCGGAAGGGGCGGGCCCTTGGTCCTGAGTTTGTGTGACAGGAGGCGTTTTGTCTTCCCTAATGCTCTGCAAAAGGTGAGAGAGTGATAGTACGGAGAAAGACTGCTGCTAATTTGGAAGCCGTGTGTGTGGTGAAAGTTGGTAATGTGGCAGAGGAGAGAGACGGATGTTGGGAAGTCGAGGCCGTAAAGACCAAGTGTGGTGATGGTGGGTTTCTCTTTTGTTTTCGTCGTTAATTCGAAGGATCGGTGGAAGGAAAAGGCGGAGAGAGACGGGCCAGGAGCTGTAGACTGGGAGCGGCCTGTCCTCGTCCCAACCTCATCTCGTCCATTGGTATTCAGCGGGGCACGCGAGGGCCAACTTAAAAACTCGCTTTTCCCGTTTCATCCCTTTCACAGGAAGATCCCTTATCACATATTTCATATGCACGACGATGTTTTGCTTGCCGGCAGCAATATTATTTCCATATTTTTCACATAATGCTCCGCTGTGTATGGCTTTTATTTCAGATGACATCATAGTAATGCATTTTAACGTCTTATCATTCATTGCAGCATCTCGGCAACTCCATGCAAAGGAGAGAACACCGAGTAAATATTTGGTCGGGATGGCCCATTCCGGACTTTTGCTCTCTCCCTCCAACAACCTCCTGCCTCCCTACCTCCTGCCTCCCTGCCCACTAGGAGACATTGTTATAAAAACGAGACCTGCATTTATTCCCTGACAATAAAGACGGCTCATCATTCCTGCCACCTACTAAACAATGATATCTCCCAACACCTTCCCCACGGAGCCCACCCGCCTCACCAACTTTCACCCGCCCTTTCACTCCACACACAAATTCACTTGACTCTCCTCAAGCCTTCTCCAGCCTCCAGCCTCCCAGCTCCCACAAAGCTCCACCAAAGACCTCTCAAAAACTCTCAAAACTTATATAGCTCAATAAAAGACGCAATTGTAAATTTGGGAACCAATACTTCCCAACCCGTCTCTCCGTCCCTGTCATAAAAGAGACAAACAACTACTTCTCTCCATATAATGTCCTCATATACTGTATCATTCAAATGGTTATGAGTCTTATGACAACCAAACTTTGGCATCCAAAACAACCATTTCCTTGGCAATGGAACGAGGCAAAAGAGCCGCTTTTGTACTTGGGTAACAGCTCCCAGGTCAGTCCATGAGCTCAGGTAAAATATCTCACGGCTCATAGCTCACTCGGGACCACCTCCTTTCAAACCTTTAAGATCCACTCATTATCCGAGGTGCGAGCTGAGACGGAAGAGGCTGGAGCTATGTACTTGGTTCGTAGTTGAGATATGGGCGGAAGAGGACAGAGGATGAAGAGGAATTCAGAGCCTGGATTTGCCATATCCCATCACTCACTACGTTATGACTCGAGCTGTAATCTTCATGCGTCCCCCCGAATCTCCGAGTAATAGCTCTAATAGCCCAGGGAGTTAACGATACGACCTAAATGTCACTGCAACGAACAATAAAAGTGTCAGGAAAAATTTGTATTTGGGACTACAGCTCAGATTCCTCATCCTCACGCCGCTCACATCTCACTCACTCATCAATCCTCTTCAGGACCATTATACGAACTCATTAGGTGGGTGGAAAGGGGTTGAGCAGGGGAAATCGGCAGCCGGAGCCGCCTTCGGCTAAATGCACCGAACGTCAGAACAGATAGTTCATAAAACAGACAATTTAAATTATCAAAACGTGGCTTCTTTAACAACGCCGGAAGTTTATGAGCACAACAGAAACAATATTTTAATTCTTTGCAATGAAAAGCCATTGTACATAGAAATGGGCCTCATTTGTCGATACTATTACTGTTAGGTGAAAGTTGGCCAGGCTTAATTCAGGCATTGCAGGATTCATTTAAAAATATAAAGGGGTACATTTTTAGCCACATCTTAAAGATCACCTGATGAAAATAATTAAATGAAATATATACTGCTGCCGAATGTGATCTATTTTTGTCAGAACACCTAGCACAATGCAGCGGCGTATGCGATCTACATTTTGTCAGTTATTCGTCTCCTCCTTCAACCTCTGACACAGACGTGTAACGTGCGATCAATAGGCTAACATTTTTTCCAGTTTAGTTGGAAACTTATTAATTTATGCGATCTACTAGTGGAATTATTCTACCCAGAAAATGGAAAAAGTTGTACTTACTCAAAATGTGATCTACAAAAAATGCGTGATTAATATAGTATAGCAATCTTCTGTACAAAACAAGAAAGACACCTATGTAGGCTTAGTGTGCGATCTACTGAAATATTTAGTAGAACACAGGTTGCGACCTACAAACCTAAAAAAGAGGAAAAAACGCATACAATGCGATCTACAGAAAGGGAAAAGCGCATATGCAAAAGTGCATATACAATATACAGGCTCAGCGAGGGATATCACTACAAACGCAATTACATTGCGTGATCTACAAGAAATTCACTAAAGACTAAAAACTCAGAACAAAATACATATTCCCTTAAACTGTTAAGCATAGTGAAAATCCCAGCAACTGATACACAAGGACTTCCAGTAAAGATTTCGCCCTCTTTACTTTCTAAACATCGCATTCCCCGATATCCGTTCATCCCCAGGTTCACAGTACCACATACCCCAGACTCAGGAGATGTGAGGAAGTGGAAGATGAAGATGCCTACTTTGAGAGAAGAATAAATAAATAATTTCTCCCCCCAAAAAAAAAATGGGAGTCTCCATGAAAAAGAAAAAGTTTGCCAAGATACATACATGCATAATTTTCCAGTTTCTTATTTAGTAAGTTTTTGAGGAAGGCGGGATATCAGCGTAGCCGTTTGCCTGGCCGCGAGCCTACCTTTCTGAATTTTAAATGTGGAACGTGGCAGACGGACGAGCAGAAGCCAGGAGTTCCTCCAGCCAAATCCTAATTCCATCTAATTCATCCCCCAAAAAACTCAGCCTCCATATAAATCTGAACTGAGTGTTTTTTTAATCAAGCTCCAAATGGTCACTTATTGTATAAGGAGCTTACAAGGTGGGAACCAACCATTTCCTGAGCCTCCACTCAATTTTCGTTAATGTCGATGACTCTTGAAACCGTCCAAGGAACCTCGCAGAGAAAGTGAGAGAGTCCAGTTTTTTTACGAGGGCATATTGAATCCGAACGCCATTCCGGTCGTCAAGAGTATCCATCTCTTTCTAAATGGCAATAATACATATATATCTCTATACTCCAAGCCCACAACCCGTCTGATTTACGACTCTCCCCGTTCTCTTCCCTTTTTGCGACCAACTATACTTCACACTTTTTTTTCCCTTTCCTCTCCCAATGGAAAATATATTACAGGACCAACTATCCGCTCACGTCCAGTTTTTTCCTCAAAAAATAGCCAAAGTTAAAATTTAGAGTATCCATCGGGAGGAGGCAATGGGACGAAAGGAAGCTGGTGGTAGTGGTAGTACTCGGCTCACCCTCTGTATATAAAAACCCCTTAAGACTTTCACCCCATGCTCCAACACCCAGGCCAAGCCTCCAAAAACGCATTTAAAATACGCTTGCATTAGAGAGTGACTGATGAGGAAATAGATGGAAGAACACAATTTAGAAGAGTCCGACTATTTTTTTGAGGGGCCGAAAACCATCATCCCATTGGAAAGTGAAAGTGTTTCTAGAAGAAAAAAAAGTAGTCGGGTGAGATGTGAGATATAGACCTCGATACTTTGTCGATTTCACCAAGATTTGGAACACGGGCCGAGAAGAGCTTCAAGGAGTCTCATGAGTAGATATATTGGGCTTATGGCGTTTTGGGACGATTGTTCTTTTTTATTTTTCTCTCATAGCCTCACCAAATCCGCCCTTTCAAAAGCATTCCTACCAATAATTCAAACAATCCCTATGCTTTCTTCTCCTCCAGCCTGCCAGCCAGCCCTTTACTTTTCTTCCCCGACCAAAAAAAAAAATAAAACTTTTACACTCTGGGGCGAGAAGAAAAAAAAAGTACGATGGACGAACATGGACATCGAATTATGAGCTTCCTCCAGAACCAAATCATTCACGCTTTTCTCTTGCTCCTCACTCGAGTCAACCAACTAATGGATTCCTCCTTCCTAAACGGCTCCTCACAAATCATGAACAACAATGATAAGTTCATATTCTCCATTCATGACTCAATTCCCACGTACTTGAGGAGTGAGACAATGGAAACAAACAGGGGTTTTTGGAAGAGGGTCGGGAGTTGGGCAAATTAGGTGGAAAGCATTGATAGGAAGAGTGGACGTTTGGTGGCAGGAGGAAAGGCTCAGCACGAAAAAGGAAGAGAACTCCAATCTGGAGTGTGAAAAGAGGAGCTGAGGCCCAGTGAGGCGTACATAATTACACCCTTAGTCAAGAGGTTCCAAAGAGACTTCCGTCCGCTCATCAGAGATAAGACTTGACATGGCAGAGCCATAAACATGATCTAAACTTTCTCCTACGCGGGTTCTTACTGCTTGGCTGACTTTCTGGAACTCAGGTGAGGGAACAACAAGGGACTGATCTGACATCATCGAGGAGGTTCAGGGCCGGAACACAGCTCTTCTGGGGTAGGGCTATTGGCTCAAATTGAATGGGAACTAGTGTTCATTCAGCTCAGCCTCATTTAAATATAGTACTGTTGTGAATAACGCGACAATTCGGCGGGGAAAATTAGGCTAGTGACAATTGGGGCGGCGAGAGTTGGGCGGATTTGTTAAACATGCTAAACAGTGTTGTATTGGCTTTAATTCGATTATGATATGCTTATTTGAGAGGTTAATGTATAAAGCTATGAATACCGTTCAACATATACAGAGTTAGAATAGTGAAGCTAAGATTTAAGCTTAACATAACTTGTCTAACGTTAGCATTACACAGCACAAACCCTCATATCTCGACAAAACATGAGTATAACCTAACCTAACATCACTTCATTAAATCTAATAAATTTTTCATACCCGCCCGATTGTGCCCGTCCATCTGTTGCCGCCTAATTGTCGCATAATGCAGAATATGTATGTTGATTTTGGAAATACATTTGCATGAACACTATTGGAAGTGAAAGTGGGTATCCCAGTTAAAGCTACGTGTTACTTACAATCTTAAGCTGAAAATGTTGTCGCCTTGTATTAAATTGCCTGTATTTATATGGTTGATGGGAGAGACTGTAAGGAACAATTTTACAAGCGTTTCGTCGCATTTAAACTAGCAGCTCAGGGCATTGCTGTCAAGTTTGTGCGCTTGAAATTATCAAAAAATACTCTTAACAACGTAAGTGAGAATTCTAGCAATCAATTTAAACAGTTGTATCAGAATTCAATAGCAGACTTACCCTTAGCAGTACAATCAGTAAACTCAAATTGAGCATAGACCGGTATATTTGATTGTTAAGTAGTTTCAAAATATCTCACATGGTCGTAATTACCTATTGAAAATATTGAAAATGCTTCCAAAATAATTGGAACTCCTATATACAGCTTACATGGATATAAAATTGAGTTTTTGTTTGTTGAAAAATACAAGATGGCCAGTGTTTTCAAAATACCAATTACAAATCGCTAAAATTAAACCGAGTTTCTGCTTAATTTGTCAGAATTTCAGAATTTAAGTGTTGCAGGAATCCGAAAATGGGCTTTGAATTTAAATGTCCTGTTCTGAAATATATTTTCTGCTAGTTCGAACTGTAAAATACCAATTACAAAATATACCTGGAACATAGACATTCGAAATACAAACACATTCCTGGGAAACAACCCAACCCGTTAAAACTACGGAGGTAAAATACACATTTACAATACGTCATTTTCAAAGTATATTTGCCCAACTATGAATGTATTATCGTAAATGAGCAAGTATGGACAGCGAAGTGACAGTAAAACGACGTAGCCAAATTTTGAAACCACTGGGAGAGAGTGATAAGATTGAAAGATTCAAACTGAGCGGAGCCATGCGAGACCCAAGATGTCCTACGACCCTGAGTTGTCTTGAGCGGCTGATACAGGAAGAATGCCTGGAGCGGAAGGTGAGGTTTTTGTGTAATGGGTGAGAATGCTCGTGTTATGCTCTGTGGTTGTACATGGTTGGGAAGATGATACGGTCCAAGTTTGTGAGATGACATATGGTGAGGAGAAAGGAAGGATTGCGAATTTAGAAAAGTCCTTATCAAGTTAATTCGACGGGAGTACAAGGAGATTTCATGGATGAGATAAGGAGGGAAAGAGGCCTAGGAAACGATCCCATGAGTGTAATTCAAATAAAAGTTGCAGGAAGACTCATTTAGTTCATGTTAAAAGGACTCAATAATCAGGGAAATGGGAGAACCCATTCCCTCCCTCCTTCTTTCTCCCTCAAACTATTCAAAATCCAGACTTCTTTTTCAACTTTTCACTCTTCACATTCCAACAAATGAGAAAACCACTTAGATCTTTGGCCCACCCTTCTAATTATATTCCGACTCAGGACAGGGGCTAGTTCAATTTGAACTCAGCACAACTACAATAACCCTCAATTCTGGCTAATTCCTCAAATCTCAAAGAGAAAGGCAGTAAGTGAAATGAATGTGCAAGGTGAGCTCCTTCTGACTTGAGACAATTTTAATACTTTCTTTCCAAGTTTTCGAGTTTTTAAGATTATGTTTTACATATTGCAAGTTGAAACTTTCATCCTTTTCACGTAGTCAACTTTAACCTTGAATTGAACCGGTTTTCCCACCGGTGCCTTAAGTTTGTAACCTCATATGAACAGTAGGATTTGAATATCTATCGCTTAACTTGTGCAGAAGGGCAAATATTCACTTTCTATATAATTTTCAAGATTTTTTGGGTTTCGGCTTATCATTTACTGAAATTGTAGTATAATACGATCTATGAGTCTCATATGTGTGTGTAGTTAGCATAAGTCTCGCATCTGGCATATTTGGCTGATTTTGAACATAGTCCGTCAGCTAAAGCTACCCGTAGCGCTGGTAGGCTCCTAAAATCGTATAAATTGCACGCAGCATATTGGCATACAAATATTCAATTAAATATGTAAAGGCAGACAAACCAAACCTTGGAATAGCGAGCCAACCAAACAGGCCAAGTTGAATGTTGGCGGCGAACAAAATGCGTAATTCAATACGGATAGTAGGTGGCGGGTGATTGAATTTGAAGTCGTATGTCGTATTTCTTTTCGTTTGAGCAAAATACATGTGCAAATAAATTAAATAATAAATAAAAATTTGTATTTTTCATTTACCAATGTTAAAAAACGAATTTTAATGAATTGCATGTTGCATTTTGAAGATTCTACCTTGAAAATTAATTACAAATTTCCATGCAACAGTTAAAATTGGTAAAAATACATTTCTAAACATCATTGTGGAAACAAAAAAAAATAGAAAATTCTGATTTGAAAAAATAAGGTAAGCATCCAACGGTGGAATTGTGAGGCATGCCAATTTTTTTGAGGACACTACAAATTGAAACTGAAATAAAAACAACAAAATTTGTAAAAATGAGGAATTTGTTTTTGCAAAAAGCTCGATTCTGTTCTGGAGATTTGCAAATCTGCATCTTGAAGATATGTTAGGGCTTCGATATTGTAAACAAATTACAATTATTAAAAAATATCCTCAAAAATATGTTTTCCCTATGCATGTATTTCACAGATAACAAAAACCTTAAAGTGTTGGCCTCAAAGTTTAAATTATGTGCCTCATTTCTTGCTATATTTTGAGAAAGGCCTCATCCTTTAAAAATTTGGTTTTTTTTGGTCCTATTAGCTTTTGTTGAATATTCCATTAACACCCAAGCAAGAAACTGGGACCATGAGGCTCTTACTGCAGAGATTGTGACTTCTGACCAGTGGTCCACCCTGTTCCTCCTAGTAGTGGTTTCTTACTGAAGAGAAAAGCGGGGATGAATATTCTAAAGTGTAATAATGGGCTGAGGAGGAGAGGGACGAGAAAGTGGAAGAAATAAGAGTTTGAAAGTGATGCGGTGAAATAAAGGCAATTTCCTCGATACGCATCTCTCCATTTTTCTCCTCAGTCTCAACACGCGAAGCCTTTCTGCCTTTCTCCAATGGTAATAATCTCAGAATCAGAAACCTCTTTTTCATCACGAGCTTCCATTTCATCTCCCTGTCCCAAACTCCTCGCCTCCACACTGGATGCATAATCCAAATATGTGTCCCAACCCCCCATTTGGCCAAAGGTGCTATCTCGACGGACAGTCGACACAAGATTTATGGACCAGGACCAGATAGGCTAACAGTTCTCCTTGTCCCTCCACACACAGTCCAAAACTATCCTCATCCTCCCGAATTATTAGCATTTACCTCGACGACGGAAAGACCCAAGGACACAACTCTGGTTCTGGTCAAACTGGACCTCATAGACCGAGATAACCTATCACACTTTCTCCTGTCTCAGTTCATCTAGCTCTTTCGCTTCACTGTGATTCTAGTCGAAATTTTTTCATATTTTCAAATTCTATGAGCTCAAAATTTTACAAACTAAACAGGATTTGGTAGATTAAAAAATTCGTGTATGATACCCCAGGACTTAGGCAAAATGAAGAGAAAGTCATTCCAAAGAACAAGCGACATTTTCAAAATTCGTTAGTGCATTTGTTTTTTTTTTAAATCATTATATTTTCATGAAATCTTCAGTCGAAAAAACAGCAACCCATTTGTTGTAAGGTACAAAGATTTCAGGAAAAAGCAAAAATAGAAATTTCGAATTTTCACAAGTTTGTATTAAACAACTAACTAATAAAATTTAAACGTCGTCGTATGAAGTCTCGTATGAATCAAGGTGGATGTGATGCACATTCACGTGCATTTAAAAACCGCATCAGAAACATAAAACATTTGCCAATATCTTTTATTGAAAATTAAAAACCGACTCAAAGGGTTTCTTCAGCTTTTCAAATTTCTAAATCTTATTTAAAGATATTTTTCAAGATTTTGTTAAATCTTAAAAAATGATTTTCGCGGAACAAAATACACAAAAGTGACAGCACTAATATTCGCAAAATATTTTTGGTGCTTAAATTATTTCGCCCTTCTGACGTAGCGTCCTGTTTTTCAATCTATTTTCGAAATTATTAGAAAGGATTGTTCAGCAGCCTCTAAAATTTGAAAAAAATCAAAAGCTCATTTAAACGACTATATTTTCAATAAAACATAATTACAAGGTGCTAAGTTCTTTTGTTCTCGCTAGACATAATTTTAAAATGGGTGACATAGCTGAGAACGAACCCACCTTGTATTTTCTAATTCTTCATAGGCATATGTATAGTTTGATTCTGCGTCGAAATTTCCAGTTAATTCGTTCGTTATTGGGATTTTCAAAAAAGTGAGAAAAAGTTGTACCGGTGAAAGTTGGGTGAAAGTGAATAAGCCCGTTCTGACCTGTAGAGGTCCAAGTGATGGGGAGAAGCTAAGTTATGGTCCATTGGTGAGAAGTAGGGTTAGGATAGTGGACGAGGCCCCGTGGGCCTTTAGGGAAGAGCGGAGGTCGTGTGAACTTGATAAGAGAATTAGCATCCTCTCAAGGAAATCAAGTAAATCATGAAGGAAATGGACGTTGTAAAAACTGATGCAATTTCATTCACACGCCGGCTGTCGAGATCAAAATGGATGAGGACTTGGGCGACAGATGTGAAAATGCATGCATGTTATATTTTTTGAAAAGTCTTGGCAGTGGACAGGAGGTTTTAATGCCTTTTTTTTTTTCCCAAGAAGATTCCAAGTCTCAAAAAGTCTTTGTGCAAAACAATTTTAGAGGACAGAGACCATTAGATCCCGAACATTTGGCTAGGTCCATGCAGACTCAGCATTTAAGTAAAAGTCAGACGATTTCCCTCTCCTTCGTCCTCCTTCCCTTCCCAATATCTGCCCAAATTCTCCCCTTCTCCAGTAGTGCACAGGAGACAGGCTGGCCTTGGCCAGGCCAGGCCAGGCCACTACGGAAAGGGGGAAGCGGAACTACAAAGAAATCCACGCCAACAATTTGTGAATTCCTTTTTTTTTTTTTTGACCAGGTTTGAAAATGGGAGATCATAAAGACAGGAAGAGTCATAATGCGTGCTCAAGGCAGTGGAAAGGGAAGAGGAAGGAAGATGGGGGGAAGGGAGTAGTAAATTATTTTATTGGATCCTCCGAAAGCGGAATTCTTAAGAAATTATCTAAAGTGTGGCAGAGTCTCCCACTTGTGTCATTTGAGAAAGAATCATTACACCAGCCCTGTCATTAGTCCCTGAATCCATCACGAGTCAACCAACACTTCCTTCCAACAACTTTTCTGAGGAGTTTTGGGCCGAGTGGCCCAGGCACGGAGAAAGACTGGATTGAAGAGAAAGGAAACTCGAGTCAGAGCTCACATTACCTCAAAGTGGCTCGATTAGACTTGGCGTAATTCGGAGGTGAGAAGTTTGTGATGTGGGTACCAGGTAGAGGCGGTCCCGGCCTTCCTCCAAACCATCCCTTCCCTCTGATGAGCCCTGGGATAAGAAATCCACCCCAAACAGTCAGCAAGGTCTGGAAATAGGCACCTAGAGCAATTTCTAGTCGCATTGGCTAACCGTCTAGGTTGCTAACCTGGATTACAGCTAGTTTTTTTTTTTTACATATTTATAGATACTATGTGTGCTTTTTGCTGTGTTTAACTGGCTCTTGTGTTTTTGTGCTACTCGGTAGCAAGAGGGTAGCAGGGTAGCTAATTGGGCCTAGGTAGCAGGTGGAAAAGGTAGAAAATCGTCCTTAATGAACTAACTACATCATCTGCTCTTTTACATAGCTTTCCTCGCTATAGTTCCTATAGTTGCTACCATGCTACCCTGCTACCCTGCATGCTCTCTGGGATTACTACCCTAAAAACCGTCTAACACCGACTTTAGGCTTGCTTCCTGGGTTAGCACCCGTTCCTGATGCTTTGGGGTAGAATTAAATACTATAAGCCCGAACTAGATGCCGCATAATACAACAAGCGGATGCACATATTGGTTCGTTGGACAATACGGTAAGTGAACCGGTCACTCCAATTGGAACAGGAATTGCCTTATTTCTACAATATTGATCAGCCTTTTCCTTCCGCAACCAGTAAATCCGGCTCACCGAGTACTTGTTTTTTACGAATACCCTCTGAATTTATTTTTGTCATTAAATCAACATTCAATTCTTTTCTATGTACTTCACTGATTGTGTCACCCCGTTTTTAATCCCAGTGAAATATCCCTATTTGTTACCCAAAGTAAATTAATATATGCAGCTCATAATAAATAGCTATCGTATCAATGAATTTCGTCTGAAGGTCAGGTTATATATATAGTTGAGGAAAACTGATAGATCTGAAAATTTAATCTGATCTAAATATAGATTAACCTAACCTTACTCAAAATGGGCTAAATCGTGCGGACCTAACCAGAGCCAGAATATAAGTGGGCACTGAGGAGGAAGACTTGAGTGAAAGCGTTAAGAACGGAAAGTCTTGGCCTATTGGTTCCTGATTCGGCTTAATTCGGTCGGTGGCCTCTACAGAAAGCCTGATACGGGCTCCCACGTCTCATTTGATTAATGCCCATTACTGTCTGCATGCTCATTGAGGGAGAGGAAGAAAAGGGCTTGGGGACATTCTTCATTAATCTGGAGAGACGGGACTATATCTGGACAAGCCTTTTCTCACTGGACCACTTGAGTCCAGGCCTGGACGAGGAGGGAGAAAGTGTCGATGACGAGGAGCGGAACAGACAAAGGGCGGGTCGTCCCAAATCCTGGCCTCACACTCCATATCCACACGCAGAGAGCAGAGACTCAACAGATACAGTGTTAGAACTGCCACCACAACAGCCCCCGCTCTCTAAATCCCAGTAACGACCAAATTATCAAGCCAAGGGCTAAGCCAAGAAAAGCACTTTCTCCTCCTCTCATTTTCCCTTCTCTGCACGCCAGATAAGAAGGAAAAAAGCCTGATGAATGAAGACAACGGTTGTTTTTCAACTTGTTTCATGGAAAGTCAAGCTAGGCAGAGGAAAATCCAGTCCAAATCCTTTCACACCCATTCCACAAAACCCGGAACGTGTGGTTCGGCCTTCAGTCTTCACTTCGGACGACCAGAGCTGGAGACAATTAGAGATCTACTGGTGCTGAACAGGTACGCTCTCTGTTTGCCCACTAGTTAGAATCACCCGTTTCGTGTCAACTAATGGGCAGGCTGGACTGAGGACCGGAACACTCCACCGCAACAAAACACAACAAGATTAATTACGAGGATGGACCAGGATTGCTTTTCTTATATTTATGACTACTGTTATACAAGTCAGAAACGGGTTTCATGTTTATGGATGCTCTTGTACATTAATGGTGTACGATTAAAATAAATGCCAAAAATCGACCCGAATCCCGTATTGCATAGTATAACAATTGGATATATGTTTTTGAGCCTCGTATTTTCCCAAAAGTAGGACTGTAGTTACAATTTGAATAGAACTTGCCTTATTTCTACAACAGAACTTCGTGCACTTTCCTTAGCGAAGAAATGCGGCTTGTCTTGTTTTCCATTACATATTTCTAATTGATGTTAAACTCTATCTCATTTACGAAATATTAACGAATGAATGTATTTTTGCCCAATTTTCAAAAAAAAACCAATTTTGTGAAACACGATAAGTCTAATCAAATCAAATTTTGAAATGAGCAATTATTAGTGTCAGCATTTTGGGCAAATACGATTTTTGACATTCTACGCTCTAAATGTGGGAAGTACAATTTGAAGCGACAATAATTATAGGCAAAATTGAAGTCTTAGAATTTTTCGAAACATTAACGAAGAAAATTTAGAACTTCAATTCAGTGTTTTGTGTAATTTGATTAATATGTATCTCTTCTAAATTCAAAATACAAAATTTCATTCTAATCCGCTGCTATCATGGGAGCGTATAATATTCAAAGTACCAAAACTACAGTAATAAATAAATCTTGAAATACAAATATATATTCATTGGTTTAATTAACCGGAAATTGAAATTTTGAATTATTGAATGCAAGTAAGTAAATATTTCTCCATATAAAGCGTTATTATTTCACCATATTAATTGTGACAGGCACTTTGAACTCCCTGACGTGAACGTGGAGCCAGGCCGCCACTGGTTCCAAAAACCTAATGTGATTTTATGGGATGTGACCAAAAAGAAGTAAAGACTCATTTTGACGTTTCCCATTACAGGTCACCTTTGGCAGGACGAGAGCTGGCTCAACTAAGAGAAGGCTGAGTGGTTGAGCTTGGGAGCTCGGTTCCCGTGTTAATTAATTGCCTGGGTTGGCTCCGACATGGAGTCTCCTGTAGTTTGGAACTATTATTATTATTGCTAATAATACGTTTACCGACACGACCAGAAGCCCAATGTACACAGACGGCTTAAATGGGTGGTTCAGAACGAAACGGAGGGTTTTTCCTATGCACAGAACTTTCCCTTACTACCTCGTTGTATCATTTTTCAAGCAAACAATGTGATGAAAATTATTTGCAATCCCGCTAATTGGATAGTTGGGTGAAAGGATGGGGGAAAAGGGAGAAAGTGATCGGGAGTGCCAACACAATTAGTTCGTCGCCTCGGAACCGGAATCGATTCACGTCTTGTTGATGGGATCCGTACTCCGCCTCACGTCCTGCCTCTGCTCTTCTATCGTGTTCCGAGATGCATGAGCTCGGGTGAAGAGGTCAGTCGGGAGGAAGGGCAGAGGAGAAGGGAGGTTTGAGAAGGGGCTCAAATGTGGCCTCACGTAGGTAAACAATGCCACACTTAATTGCACCCTCCATCTCTGCCTCTTTGGTGAAGAAAATATGCAGCCGTCTCTCGCCATGCCCTCCGACGAGCAATCAAGCTGCTGGGGAAGAGTAAATACGGATTTTGAGAATTTGAGAAGCGAAGAGGGAAGAAGAAAAAAAAAAGTTTTTTTTTTCCAGACCAGCCTCCTTCCGTAATTTCAATGAAAGATAATCGAGTGGCTGGGAGAGGCGGTGAAGGAAGAGTGGAGATGGTGAGCATACGGAATTGAGAGAAAAGAATGAGGCGGATTCTGAATTGTGATGACACCCCGGATGAAGTCTTCATTCACAAAATCTCACTATTGGCATAAAGTGTCTGATTGAGAGTCGGGAAGCCTGGCTCGGAATCACAAGTGAGCGGACCTCCCTGTGATTGACAAGGGACGAGTCGAGAGGGGAAGGTGGAGCAGGTAGTAGCTCCCAAACCAAGACAACTCAGGCGGAAAAATGAAATTCTGCTCATGGCGGATGCACGCCAGTGGGTTCTAGCTCCATTTTTATCCTACTTTTGTGATTTCAATTGAATTTAGAACCAAGGCGGGAAAATCTGCGGCTGTTTAAAAATAGTGATATAAAATCACACTTTGTAATGTAATTAATCCTGTAATCGTCGTACAAGTGGTTAATTTTACTGGTTAAATCAAGCTACACGTCTTGTACATCAATGATGCACCTGGAGAAAGTCGGGAGAAAGCAATTTTTCAAAGAATAAAAAGCTTGTCGGATTACCTTAGCGTTAATTACGTTTTTAATTAAAATGTAGAAAATGATGCTTTGATGCTTTATTTTTAGTTAACCGCATGTTCATATTTTGAATTTGGCACCATTGTAGTGCATGCTGGACCATGGCGAAAGTTTGAACTGCTCGAGCTAGACGGCACATGCGTAGTGTGTCACGTGGCGGGCATATGGGCAGATAGCTCATTAACAAAATTGACAATTCTTAGCCTTCTTAAAATATTGTACTTTATATTATATGTATAGATATGTTTGAATTGTTGGGATTTGCACCTTAATATATTTTGAAAATGTCGTAATACTTCAAACAAATTTGAGTTTGAATTTATTAGACCAAATGGATGTAAATTAAAAGAATTTAGTTTTAAAATTATTCTGTCAGTTGAAAGTGCGAAAATTTCATTCTTCAATACTTTTCATGGAATAGTTTATATACTGTAGAATCCTGACAAGTTTGTTCTGGAAATCATATCGAATTTTGTACTTGTACCAAATGACAAACGTCTTCAACGTATACTGTCCAAATATTTTTTTAATAAGTTTAACATCATTATTTTATAATTCAACAAAGATTTTTGCTGTTTTACTCAAAATTCAAACGGATTTACTAGATTTGTAATTTGTACTTGTCATTTTGTGTTTCCCCAAAAATGGACTATACATATAAATATATTTATTGTGATTTGTATATTAAGATTTCCATATATTGAACAAATTACTGATATTTTGAAAATACTCGAAAATGTAGCATTTGTCCATTCATGTATGACGTATGACATCGTGACGAATCTCATCCAAGCAGGTCAAACTTTCTCTACACTTGCACGGCTCGGAATGCCCGATAGAAGCAGAAGCATAAGAATTAAAATTTGTTCGTACAGCGTGTCGGACAGACAGACATGCATAAGTCATTTTGGGTAACGGAGAGAAGACTCTGTGTCTATCTGCATCTCTGAATCTCGCTTCCTTCTGGAGACTCCTCGAGAGATAGAAAGTCTCCGCTCCGTGCGTCTGCATGATTGCTCAGGCGAAAGGGTTCTGGGCTCTTGGAAGCTGAAGAAGAAGAAGAAGAAGGAGTGGGGCAGAAATGAACGACTGTTTTAGTCCGTGAAAAATTAAATTTTTCATTTTAAGGAATGGGAATGTGCATTGGGTTTCACGGCATGATAATTTTTGTACGGAATAATAAATTCTTGTGGTAAACTTCCTCACTAACTTTTTGGGGAAAGAAGAAAAGGAAGAAGTAAAAAAAAAAAAAAAGTAGGGAAATTATGCTGTTCCTTTTTCCTCTCTCCTGGCTGCTGACTTGGCTTGGCTTGGGCTGCTCTTCCTTTGAGTTCCTGGGTCCTTGTGTATACGTGGCTGGGGCGGGCCCAGTACCTGGAACAACCGTCTTTCTCTCCCAACACCCCGCCAGAGACACGTAATGAATGACGGAAGAGAGAAAGCCGTGTCGCATATTAATTCCGATAATTATTGAGTAGTCAAGGAAGGTTGTGATGTGTATGCATTTTTATTGGATCTCCTTCTAATTATGTCCTCCTTCTCTCTCTCCCCGCTCAAAAAAACCCTTTCTGTTGACTTCACATTTTTCTTCAAGAAACTTTCTTCTCCTTAATGACGCCAATATTTTTCAGTCCTTCCGTGCGGAGACAGGTCATTAGAAAAAGTACAAGCTCAGGCTCCTCACCCAATCCAGTTGGGCCTTTTTGGTTTTGGGAAAAGGAAAATTATTCATCAATTCTCACAATCTACCACGAACTACCCCTCCCTGATTCATAAATGCTCAGAGGAAGATTGGGACATGGGAAATCAGGAATCGCGCTCCGATTTGAGATTGGCCGACACAATTGAGGCCGTTATAATTTATAATGTCGTTCAATTCGATTTTGTCCAACCTTTAGACACTGGCTTAATATTCTTCCGTATAATGACGTTGGTCTGGCAATTATTAAGCAAGTTAAAGAGAATCCTCTACCGTCTTATTACAAGGTGAACAATGATTCTAGGTGTGCGTATCATTGTGCTTGGATCGAAAATATGTTCATAATTCGAAGAGCGCATCAATAACACGTTGACATGGTGGAATAGCCCTAGCAACACCTATCTTCTGCCAAGAGTTCAATCGAAACAATGAAGTCGTCGATAGTTTTGGAAATTATTGTTGTTGATTCAATTATTCCTTCATTCCAACGTAATTCTAATTTTTACAGTATATTCTCAATAGTTTTTTAGCTTGTAGAATCTGGAAAACATTTCTACCACCTTTAATCGGCTTCATTTGTAACATAATTACAAGGTGCTTAGGTAGCTTTTCTGGGATACAAAATGTTTCAAAAGGAGCAAAAATTGTTGTATCCACCCTGTACAAGACTCGTAAAATCGGGGAGATTGCATTCGAAATGGTGCTACAGCGGTCAAGTTGTACATGCTACTACTATTCAAGGAATGGGTGAATCACCGATGATTTTCAAAATACATGGCCAAAATCATGTATCAATATTTACGAAATTTATGAATTTACCAAAACAAGTTCATATTTTTACACAAGATCAAAATCGTAAAATCAAATTAAATGGATTAAAGTAATCAAAAAATCCCGATTTTTATAGAAAATTATAATATTTAATCACAAATTTACATGAAAATCACGACTTTCAAAATCCATGATCGCATGTTTTCCAAATTCGTCAAAATTAAGATATAAAATCAAGCCAAAATCAGTCTCAAAACCGTTTTAGAACCATAATGATGTTAAAGTCGACGATTTTTGGGTTAAAGTAAATGAGATCACGCGGCCGGTAACCACCGGGAACAAAATTCCACATTAGCAGCGTATGTTAACCTCTCATGGTACCCTCCCGTAGTACCACTTGTGACACCCTTATATTTACCCAAAATACCCATCCTATTGTCGAAGTCTCCACTAAAATGTACAATAGAAAAGTCAAAATATACCAAAACAATTATGCGAAAAATGTCAGAATATGTCATGATTTTGCTTATCCCTAATGCTCTCATCATTTGGTATTGCAATTCCTTTCAAAAAATGCTGCGACAGGACGAGGCGAGTAGCTGACCTCCAGGAGGAGATGGGTTTGAGGGGGGAGGAGGGGTGGGAAGGTTCTCTCTGCCTGCCTCTCTTCCCTCGTCCACAATTACAGTTTTGTTTGTTCTATTTGAGTAATCTAAACAAAGTAGGAGCGTCTCTGTCATTGTGCGAGTGTACTGGGGTGGTTGTAATATCCTGTGTGTGGCTGTATCGATCAGACTGCTCCACAAACAGCTGGGCCTCTTGCGACAACAACTCATCTCTCTCAACCCCTTACCCCTCTCTCTCTCTCTCTCTCGCTCCTCCATCCACCAAACAACAACAAATGGCAAACAATAACAATCGGAACTAATCCTGGGACGGACCAGGGCCACTGTACATTAGCCTACAGGAAGACTGGGCAGAGAGACGGGATGATGGGCTGGAATAATGGTTGGCGAGGAGCAGTACATAGTGGAAGGAACGAAGGGAGCCCTCCCCATCCCACCGTTTGTTTACGAAAGCCAAACAAGAGAAGATTGGAGAAAGCCTCCCATCCTCTCCTTGCTATTTCAACCCAAAAATAAACAAGGACTGTTTTCTTTCCAAACTAAACAGTATGCAATCTAAACAAGGCTTTGGGTTCAAAATTCAATTGAAAGGAGCCAGAGGATGACATCATAGTCTCCTACTTCCCTCAACACCAACTAAATTGGATACAAACAGGCCTCCGCTCTCAGCCCACCTCCCCTCCTCCCCACCCACCCCTCTTCTACTCTCTAATCCTCAATTACCAATATTATAAGCTCCCATTCCCATTCTCAAAATGGAATATGACTTTAATCTGCCATATTCGGGTGAGTACAATTTAAAGTTCTGACTTTATGCATCTCCTTTTATACAGGGTGGTGGAGTGTTTTTTCTGCATTGGAATTATCGTACAGGGTGAATTGTAGAGTCGATTCCATGGTACGAAACTACGCAGTTAACTGACTAAAATTATAACCGAAGGAAAATCAGGGTAAGAGTTGCACGAGATTATATAGCGCGAGAATTCGCAGTGAACTTAACATTGAGCAACAATTCAGTGTACAAAATTCATTGTGATCCTATTCCATAACATACGAAATTCATAATAGCAACAGCTCATAACGCTTAAATTTCACTGTAGCGACAACTTCCAGCGTACAAACTTTGTAGTCGTGAAAGATCATAGCGTACAAAAACATATTAGCGACAATTTATAGTGGCGATAAATCATAGCGCACAAAATTCATAGCGGCGTGAGTTCATTGTGGCTTACAGATCATAGCGCTTAAATATCAATGTGGCGACAGTTCGTAGAGTACAAACTTTAAAGTTGTGACAGATCACATAGTACAAAAACATAGCAGCGACTTCAGTTCCTAGCGAACAAAATTCATGGACGCGAGAGTTCAACTCATAGAGGCGAGAATTCATTGTGATTGTGACAACAGAACTTCGGACATTAAATTCATACGGGGGAAGCAGGCGACAGTTGATAGCGGGAAATTTCATTAGAGTAGTTTTGAATTTCGGCACAGATAGCGACAACTGTTGTTATTTGGTGTTACCTTATGAAAAATACTGTCAATAAAATATACATTATTAATTATACGTATATAAATAAACAACTTACTTTAAAACGGAGGTGTAGAGTTTTCTCGTCCACCCTGTACAACTGACTTTAAAACTACTCCAATGCACATTGTATTCTACATACATTAATTCCCACGAGATATTTGAATTCGGTTTGCCCGAGTTTAGCAAACCATCAAATTAAAAGGCGTTCGGTTTGGTTCGGCCGAGTTTCAAATGCTAATACAAGAACAACAGTACAGTACATTTCCTGCATCTGGATCTTCTGATCGTATATATTGAGTTTTGACGAACAACAGACACCCAAGGTCATCCCCATGATACCGAGCATTGGTGTAAGTACAGAGAATAGGGTGCAAATTGGAATGGGTAGAAATAGAAGGGCAAACGGAGTATATGTAGGAATAGCAACCCAGCCCAACTTCATCTGTCCATACTGAATCCAGATCAGGAAGCCCAGTTCCGTACTTATAGGAAGCATCCCCTTCTCCACTCAATAATCAGGCTGACAAACTTTTGTAAATCCACTTCCTTCAACCCTTTCACAATTCTCAACTAGTTTTGAGCAGGAGGAAAGTTTCACTCCCTCCAAATCAACATGATTCTTGGATTCTTTGAGTTGAGGAAGGAGGCATGACAGAAAATGACCTTTTGACTCAATTTGAGTCCACAAGAAGGCTTCGTCCCAACAGATCAAAATCTAGGCTCCCTCGGCTCTCACCAACAACTTACGGAATACAGATATACGTGTTTTCCCTAGTCACCGGGCGACTCACGGCCAAGTTGTGTTTTTTGTCAATTTAAGGGCAAAGCCTGACCTAAACCGTTCTATTTGAATATATTGCCAATATAGCCGAATATCTGAATGGAAAAAGTTATACATTGCAGGATTTGAACCCGTGCATCTGATCTTTAGATTTCCATGCTGAGCCACTAAGCTACTTTGACGAATTGGTAATTCCTTTGAATTTTATACTGTTTAACATGTCCTTGGTTGGTATACCGTAATATGGTACCATTCTGTTGTATTTTAGACATTTGTATTACAAATATAGAGGAGAAATTTATCATATAGTTTAATCTAGAATTATCATTATAGTTATATTTAAAAGTCACGTGTACATATATATATTTCTTCAGATGCAAAATACTCATATTCATTGACCAACCACTACAGATGGCGACCGCTAGCGGTCAACCCAGTGATATTCAATCTTCTTGGTATATTAGCAGGAGTGCCACCTCGTGGTCTTAATTTTCCTGTCCACCCAAAAAATGATGAACATGTATGACAAGTTTTTGTTTATAATTTATTCGGATCTATTTTAATGTCCTCAATTTGATGGGCTCCTAAGATTTGACTTCTGGTATCGACCGTTTATGGGCTTAATTTGAATTTTTACAAGAAAAATTCGAAACCTAAAATAAAGGAAGCCTCATTTGATTCAGAACATTCAATTAAAATATCGGTTATATAACCATTTGAAAAGCCTTGGGAAAATCAGTGAAACCCAAACACATAGCGTCAACATTTAAGTATCTCTGAACACTACTTTTGCTATATTTCTCCATAAATTGTTGGGCCAAGTTGTGAATGGTTCACTCTGTACAGGGTGTTTGTAGGGGATGATGATGGTGAGGTGGAGAAAGGAAGTAGCCGCTGGGTTGGCGGGTGTCATGTCAGAAGAAAAAGAGTGAAAAGATGCTCAGGGTTTGTCATCCTTGGGATTGAGAATCCTCTTTTGTGTCAGAACAAAAAGTGACAAATCCTCGAGTTATCTGGCAGAGCAGTCGGAATCGGGTGATTCCTGGAGCAGCTTCAGTTCAGTTCAGACCTGAATGGATGCTCCAGAAGAGGAGGCGGCAGAGGCAGAAAGGGATGAGGAAGAGGATTAGAGAAGAAGTAGTGGAAGAGTAATTCCTTACCTGGCCTCTGCCACTCCGCCCATTCCCCATTTGTCTTAACATTAATTAAAACAGAGGAAAAGGGATCTTTTAAAAACAAAAGATGAAAAATTGGCTTCATTTCTAATTATAACTTTTGGTAAATATGAAAATGTTCTTTTCTGACTCTCGCTCCTCTTCCACTCTCCGAAATATATATCATTAAATGGAAGGAAAAAGACAAAAACTTTTGTGACACGGCAATCAACCGCTTCTCAACAGACAAGAATGAGTGGCATTCAAGAGATATAATCACCTCTTCCCCCTGTGCACCTCGTACAACCACTTCAAACCGTCAAACTACCCAGGAACGCTTCTCCTCACTTCTTCGCTAAACATCTCTCATCTCTCATCCACCTAGAACAATAAGGGACTGGCAGAGGACGGGAAGTCAAACTGTCTCTTCAGTAGTTGGCCTATGAGCACTCAAACGGACTCATTTCATTCCGAGATTCATTATTCTATATAAAACACTAATCCTGTCTCTTAATAATTTCAATACTAGGAAATGCCAGGCTGAAACAAATACTCTGTACTCTGTATTTATTTAAAAATATCCGCGTGCTAATAGCTGCTACTGAGGCATTTTTTTTTACTTTTTTTAAATTTTAACAAAATTATTTCATAATTAAATGTGTTCGGAGTATTATTTACATTTTGGAAACTGATTAAACATTATTCCCGATATTTTTCACAAAAAAATGGTAGATTAACATTCAAGCTACTTGGATGAACAGTTGTGGTAGCAGTAAAACTTTTCAAAATGTGTGGAAATATATAGGAATTGCTCGTTTTCATAATTCCTTTCAAGTATTCCGCAGAGAAATACCAATTTCTGAAATGTTCTCAAAATTTTAGACAGGGATGTTTCAGCAGTTTCTAAATTTTGGAAAAAATTCCAGCCTCCTTTTAGCGGTTCTATTTTTAATGAAGCTTAATTACAAGTTACTCTGTTCTACTGTTTTTGAATTAACACCGCGTATTAATGGAAACTGCAATTTTGCATCATAAATTACATGCTAATTTTATTCGGAAAGCTGGATACACACAGGAGGGTCTTCATTTTGAATTGAGAAGAGGGACACAGCAATGAAACACGTCTTTGAATTTTTCATGGCTCACATGATTAACAAATGAAAATCTTATAAATTCGGTTCGTAATATTTAAATCTTTAACTTACAATAAAATACCATGAAATGCCAATCACTACCGATACCGATGAAATATATAGATCAATGCATGTTATGGCTAGTTGAAAATTTTTACATGAAGTCAATTGTGTGTTGATATTTTGAAATAAAAACTGTATTCGGAGCCGTAATTTTAATTGTGCAATAGTTTAAATACTGCCGCAGCAAATACTTGTATTTGTTATATTTTAATATGCTCAATACACTACGGAAATGGAATACCGCTTCAGAATAGGCTGAATAGACAAATTCGTTTATCCCATTTTGGAGTGTCTCGGCCAATGGCCGCTTATTAGCCCCGTATCCTCCTAATCCTAACTCAAGATCCTCAGAAAGTGAAAGCGTGATTTTTCTACAAACCTGGTCACTCTCATCGTAGTCCAAGCTTCCGTTGGGTGAGTTAGCGGCCGAGGGTCGTTGTGAGAGATTTATGGCTCCTCCGTCCGCATCCGAGTCCATCATTCCATCCTAAAACAAAGTCATTTAACCTATTAGCTTCCCCATTCCACCTTATTATCAGACACACTTCTCAGCACATCTCCGCTTATTATTATAAAGTGGGCTCAATCTCCGCCAGCCCAACCACCCGCCAGGGAACCCGGCCCAACCATCAAAACGGCATAAAAGGAAGATGCTACAAACAAAATAGGCCTTTTTAAGCTACTACGGAGCTTGAGCTCATTTTCATCCTCATTTGCGAACAGGCGGAATTGGCATAAAAACTGATGGCAAGTTGAGTCTTGACGCCTTCTAATGGAAAACCCCGACAGAGGGGCTCGAGCAAAAGGGACTCAAACTTTCACCTCTGGTTTTACACTGAACGCATTGAATATAACAAAGAGAAAGTTTAGAACCTCAAAACCCTAATTTCAACACACAAATTGGTGTGCATGTGGGATTCCGTTGCTCGTTCTGCTTTCTTAATGAACACCTTTAAAATGTGGAATTTTAATTGAGGGATGTCGATTTCCTTCCCTGTGTCCAGCCATATATCTAATTTAAGAAATTAGACACCTTGGAAACAGTGTGTGTTCCCGTATATTCAAACTAATACAATTGTAGATCGCAGATTGCTTGCCATGAACATGTCCTCCATAATCCAGATTTGTAATTAATTTGGAACTATTTTACAGAAAACTAATTTCATTCTTTTACTTTAGTTTGCCGCAAATTTTCCATTTCTACTGTATATAGCTTCATAGGTTATAAATTCTTGTAGACATGCCCGGGAGGCAGAACCTAACCTAAACCTACCAAAATTAGCGGCAAAATTGTCAAAAGTCATTCGCGAACATTTATCCCATCTTAACGACGAAATTCAATTTAATAATTTTGAGATACAACTATAACACTTAGCATTATTTGTTTTTATACTAGGGTCTAAGAAGGTGATTTTGTGATGAAATTAAGTTAGAGTCAACAAACTTCTTTATTTTGCAGTGAGGATGGGATTTATTGCCGCCCCCTCAATATAATTATCAATTCGACGATTAAATCCCAGTATAGTGGGAGTTAACTGTATTTGCAATGCAATTTAATGGCATTTAATGGCTTTTAATGGCATTAGTAGTGATATGTTATTGTGATTTAATGGGATTAAATGTGGGAAATCATATTTCTAAATTAAATCCCATCACATAACAATGGGATTTAATGGAATTCAATAAGAAATCGATTTCTAACTTGTTCATCCCACTTTGATTAAATAACACCACACTTTAATTACCATTAAACCCAATAAAATCACACTAAATCCCGGGCAGTGACTCTGTGACCAATAAGTACAGGTTTACTAAGAAGACCCTCGTGCTTTTTTTACATAAGGTCCTTCTGCCGAGACTCCTTGAACCTACCACATTCAGTTCCTCCTCCATCTGACTGGCTAAAAAGTCGTCGTATTGTGGAAGTGGAAAGGGATAATGAACCACAGTGAAGAATGGAGAAAGACAAGGGCTCGTTAAGCGAGAAATCTCTGTCGGAGCTAAACAACACTTTTCACAACTGAGCGGATTTACTGGGCCTGTATCTTATTATGCTCGCCTCCTTGCCTTTCCCAGTCCCGCCACGAGTTGACACTTGAAGCGGACCGTGATGCTAGCTGGATGGTACTGGCCGTGGGACCGGATCCTCTTCCACCACACCGTCGTCTCAGTCAAAACCTCACTCCTGAATAAATCCACTTTTTGGAGCTCTTAATTAGACAGAGCATCCCAATTAGTTTCCCCAAAAACCCAAAAACCCAACTCCATCTCGGACTTTCCCACCAGAAGATCATTTTTCGGAAGCGGAGAAAGGTGAAGCGGATAAACAATTTTTTATCCTTCTTCGCCTAAAAAATATTTACTTATTTCTCGAGTCTCCCCGCTTGCCTGACGCAGGGGTGTCAGTGAGAAAGGAAATCTCCTAGTTTCCTTTTTAGACAGAGGTCTCTAGGGAAGGAACAAGTCTCAACTTTACATCTTGTTCTCAAACCAGTTCTTACAACACTTTCTACATAGGACTCATTAGTAGAAGCCACTTTTCCCTTTTCTCTCAAAACTTGTAATCCTCCGAAGAGCCGAAGAAAACAATCTTCTTGGAAGATCCGAAATGGGAACTTGGAGGAGTCAAGTGGATTTTCTCCACTTTCTAAATAACACATTTACCACAACATGTCTCTATTTATATCACCATCAACTAAATAGTCTCGGAGGGAGAGAGAGACAGTCAGAAGATTTCATTGAGACTCATCATTCCCACATTATCTGAAGATGGGAAGGAACACTTGTCTTCAGATGCCCTCTGTCTTCTATGTAGACACATTGGCTTTAGTACAGCCTAAACACCCTCTGCTGCCACCCGGCTTTTCTCCTTCAGCCTTAAACCCATCAATCCTCCACATCAGTCAATGACTTTGGGAGAGGATAATTAATTGAACACAATGTGCCATAATAAATTAAGGTCGTGTCTCGTGTCTCAAGAAAATCGGACCTGATTTTGGCGTGTCTCACACAGTCACTCGCACTCAAAGCTGAAAATTGAAAAAAGTTGTATATGGGAGTTCTAGGAGAAGTTGGCGCTGTCATTTGGGTGCTGGCATTTTAGGTGTCAGCATTCAATTATCAAATTCTATAGCGGTGAAAATTCTATTCATTAGAAAATTAAATTTAATTAATTAACTGCTTTAAACAATAATTCACATTAAAATCATGGATCGTATTAAAAGCGGCTTCTTGAGACGATTTTACAAGTTTGTACTAAAAATTAATTGGGACATATATAATGGAAATAGAACTATATGAATTTCAAATTACAGATAATGACATTTTTTTTTTTGCATGTTTATGAAATAGTCGGCGATAGAGTAACAAAATGCGGCGCTAAAATCCCGTTTGTTCGCTAAACAATTTTTGAATTGGAACCTCCAAAACTAGACGTAGTTGTATTAACAAATTTTTAAATCCAATTGACTCATTAGATTACTGTCATATGATCACGTGTTCGCCCAATTTCAAATAGGTCTAAGGGTGAGAAATAACCAATGGCTTAAGTTTAAAGTATCAAACCGATATATTAAGCTAGAATTAGGAATATGGGCCCAAATAGACGGAACTCGGAACGCACGTGTGAGTTATTAACCAACGGCGACATTTAAATGGCCCGCGCCCAATTGACTGCGCCTACTTGAACTGAGACGTGGACATGGACACTGGGACTGAATTGAGTACCTCGTGCTGCCAAGTCGTTGTTGGTAGACTGACTCTGATTTTGGACTGGAGGTTCAAGCTGACTAAGTAGAACCGAGTGGAACGTATGTTATGTACTATTTGGTGAGTTGGAGAGGGAAACGGAGTGATTAGATGCTGATCTGGAAAACCTTGTAGTTTTATTTTTTGAGAGGATAAACAAGACAATAGTGGAAGAGCAGGAGGGATATCTCCTCCGTCCGTCTGTTTCACGATCTGGTTCTACTGCATACTAAAGCCAATGTGTACACAAAACTCTGGGCTCGCCTGGCGCAACATCCCTCTCTTGTTTGTGTTTTTGAGTTGAGTAAACAAGAAGAGCGTCCCAAGGCCTCTCGCCCAGTTATTGTCTCATGTTTCTCGGCTTTCCTCTCCGCAGCAATAAGCGAGTCCACGCTACAACTGTGTAAATCATGATAAGAGTTTTAGGTCTTAGCAGAAATAAAATTTGGGGCATTCTAAATCGGTCTAAATACTTTTAAGCCTAAACTTCAAAAAATAGTCCTTCAGTAAAAATCGATTCCTTTATATTTTTTAGAATAAATTCCAATGTAAATTTTAAATTACGGTCAGATCTACAACTGCAACTAAACGGCGCATTAGAAAATGCTTGTATACGAAGAAGCAATGTTGTATTGGTAGTACAATTAAAATCCTATTTTAAGGGGAAAATTAAGCTTAAAAACTCAAAATTTAATTTAGGTTCATATTTTAATTGCCTTGTCCACCTAACCTGATGTACGCACTTTCAGCATCTCCAATCAATTTCACTTGTATTGGAAAAAGCGGTATAACCGAAATTTATAATAAATGTTGAGTTTTAATTTCCACTTGAAACAACGAGCGACGACCAATTTGATTTTATAGAATACCACAATTTGTTAAAATTCAAAATTTTCAATATATGCAAGCACTGGCCCAGTGTAAGGTTCGTTTCAAGCTTGATAATTTAAAAACATAACACGATTTTCATTCCACAAACTACAATTTAAAAAAAACTGTACAATTAAAAACGTTAATATTCGATTTAAGGTTTAAAACATCCCAATCTTCCTTACATGTACAACAAAGCGGAGATGTATCTCTGACACAAAGACTCTAAACCTTCAGATACAACCTTATGGTCAACACCTGAAAGTCTAACCTTGTTCCAAAGCCCCAGCCTACGACCCAAACCCCTTGTTTGTCAATAATCTCCATGCACAATGCACAACATCTCCCAGCAGTCCGGTCAGACACATACACACAGGTAAAGAGCTCCCGTAAGAGAACCCGGGTCTCTCAACACGGTTTGGATTCAATCTGGTCGAGCTATGCTCAGTCCTTGATGACTGTATAATAATTATAATTATGAGAGTAGGGAGTTAGGGCTCTGCATAAGCTGAACAGAGTGTGGTGTGTGTATGTGAAAGAGTGAGAACACGGGAGGGCTTTTTAGCATGGGAGAGAGAACCATTTCCAGGATTACATTTTCCCAATCAATAATGCTACTTTGAATGCAGGGGAAAAAGGAAAACTGCTGACAAACATAAACAAACAATAAAACAAACAAAGCAAAATCAATAGTTGGAGCTGGGAGTACAGACACAGACACGGACTGGTTCTCGGTCCAACGGTTCAGACTTCAGACTACCTTACATGTACGAGCTCTTCACTCCGAAAACATGTCTAACTACTTTCCCTACATCATGTTCTCTAGAAACATTTTTCTTCAAATCCGACTCCGAAATCCCAAATTTGCCCAAATCATGCCACACAGCTTTTTTTGTGACGGTTTCAGTCTCACAAGTTAAGATTCACCATTTCAGTTGAGCTTATTCCGGAATAATTTTGGAATTCTTTGTTGTCTTTAAATAAATGGCGCTGCTTATAAGTAACTGCCCATCTCATATAAATTGCCATGTGACTAAAAATGGCCGAAACGCACTAAAATTGGAAGAAGCAGCTCTTTAAAACACGAATCCGGTGAAGTAACCGATTTCCCTATAATATTTTATTACTAGCTGGCCTTAACGTCAATGCTCGGCGCTGCTGACATGTTTATTGATTGAAATAGAATTTACCAAAAACATATATTTAAATGTGTCTTTGAAACTTTAACTTTTCAAATTCAAGTAGGCCTTACATCTGCACTGATATCTGAAATGTTAAATGTTAAATGAATACGTTGCCATGGTATTGGTCAATGCTGCTATGGTAACCGTATCGGCAAAGTTTTTTTTTGTGTGACAGATAGATTGAAAGATAGACAGCAACTCGTCATTATACAGGGTGACTCAACATTCCATAAATTGTTATTGCGGTGTTGCATTCTTGTGCTGCAGTTCCCAGGTTGCTAATACGGTTATTGTCTGATTTAACGGAATTAAAAACTTCTGCTTTGACATAATGCACCGAGCTTCACAGATTCCGCGCCAAAACGCCAATTATTGTAGAAGATGAAACCTTATCCAGTAATTTCAAAAAACTACAAGCAGATCTGTAAAGCCCGTGTTCCATTGGGCACGAATGTCAATTCTATAATTCTACGATACGATTTGAAAAATAGAAACTGAGTCGAGATGCATGTAAACATACACGGTTCGACTATGGTGCCTCAAAGTCTCGACCCAGTGTGTTTCCAGTCTGCCATTTCTCTATCAACAACTTTTCCTTCTTGTACTAATTCATTGTAAACAAGCGCCCATGTTCAACAGAGCCGCGCTCTGCACAACAACCCTTCCCGTCTCCTTCACACCCATCCACCTCTCAACTCCATTGATTACACAACACACAAACAAGAGGACCGAGTCAAACCAAGGCCTTAGCTTGGCGTGGCACTTGGAAAAACAAAAAGGGACGGAACGTTATTTGTCGCATACAAAAACAATTTTAACCAGGCAGAACAGTTGAAAAAACAAAATATAATTGACTGAGAGACTTATTAGATACTACATATCTACAGTTAGAGGTAGTTAATTTAACGCTTCGGAGTGAGTTAACAGTTGACCAATATCAATTAGATAAGTAAACCAAAGCCATATAAATCTGTGAATTTTACATTTTTCACGGGAAAAATTGTTGCAAAACAAAATTTTGCTAAACAATCGACATACCCGGTCGAAGCCACCTGAGACGAGTTGGCGAAGCACATAAGTACCCTGGACAGGAAACGGTTGCTACATAACAACTCCTCTTGTACCCACTCTTAAATTATTAATGGGAACTGGGAACTTTATTTAAATCCTTAAATATGAAAATCAGTATGGAAAACAGGAATAACATCGTTTATTTATTTACTGTGACGAATGCCACATCCTACATATATTATTCCCAATACCCACTAATGTTGTATTTACGGTGCTCCAAAGTATATGTCTATAAACTGGGCCATTCAGACTTTCAAGGAATATACAATGTAACAAAGCATCTCCGCGGTAACTTGACATTTTGACATGGAATGATGAGCCACTTGCTGTGAGAAGCATTGCCTATGGCAAGGTTGTTGCCTCCATGTTCACTGCCTTAATAATTTCAAATCCCGCGGTCATAAAAAATTTTGCTTACAAGCGAGCAATTCAGAACAGCTTCAAAATATCTGCATTCGTCTTAAATCGCATGAAATCACAATACTTGAATAAAACACATTGGATGTCATTTTAATGATTGTATAAATAGGCAAACGTTCAAGTATTTTCAAAATACTTGTAATTTGTCCAAACCATCGAAGCCCCAAAGACAAGTTTTGCAGGTATTAAAATTACAGCTGTGAATTGTGGAGACACGATACTATTTAAAATTACAAACTACCTATAAAGTTTTCCTTAATTTGAATAATATAGTTTTCTACGCATAAAAATTGATTTTTAAAGAAATGGTTTCTTAAATTTGAGTATTCGCGTTGAATACATTGAAAGTAATTTGCATTTGACACAATCCATCATTCGATGCGCATCCTTTTTACAAACAGACATATTGCTATGTATTTAATCCGAAAGTTTCCATAAAATATGTCCGGAAATGTATTTTTGCCAATTCTAACTGGAAAGCCGAGATTACTAAATACTTTGAAAACAAAACCCTTCAAAACACAATATGAAAATGAATTACAGTTTAAAAATGTATTAAAAAAGGATTAACTTTACAAATACATATTTTTGGTTCTATGCACGCTTGTGGCTATTCAGAATCTATGTATATGTATGATTCAGTACAACCCTGCGGTTTGAGCAGAAATGCATTCAAGTATTGATTTGAGATGATAGAAGCTAAGGTTATCCGGTTATTTGTTAGGATTTGGTCTGGTCCTTTCCCAATGGAACTGGTAGATAAGATGATCTGCCTGGCTGAGCCAGGAAAGTAGTTGAAGCATGGAGAAGGGGAGAGATGTGAGGAGATCTGATAAGTTCTTAATTTGATGACTGGTTCTAAGAGAGTCGGAAGTGAGTCTACCACAAGCACTACCTTCCACTTCTCATTAAATACCTTGCCCAGAATATAAACTCTCCAAATGACCCTTTTACGACACACACAACAACCAGGAGCAACTGCCCGGGGATCCGTCTTTCGTCTTTCTTTCCTCAATCCGAATCAGATCATTATTCTTATTATGGATAGTCAAATCCAAATAGCTCAAACCGAACAAGGCAACATTCAACAAATTATGTTCCTCATAAAATCAAAACAAATAGGATTTATGGATTTTAAATCAAAGTATCAAGGTTTGGCTAAAGGTCTTTTAAAATTCGATTTTAAATCCTAAAAAAGGTACATAAACGGTAAAATAAGGGGAATAGTTTTCCTAGTTACATTTATATACATGTATCATGTTGTTGATTTCTAATGTCAAGGTTTGGATTACGGTATTTAAAATTCGTTTTTAAATCCTAAAAGGCCCCCTTAAATTGTAAAAAATGATGATCACCTCACCTAAAATGGATTTCATTTTGCAATAGCAACCACAACATTATGCTGACATCAATAATCAAGGTATGGTTTCAGGTTTTCATAAAAACCTGTTTTGGGATCCTAAAGATCTTCAATTTTTCACGTCAGAAATTTTTGAATTTTTATGAAAAAGTAAGTTTAAACTTTTAACATTTGCGAAAATTTTTCATTAGGTTCATTTGTTGAAGTGACACCGGCACAGGGTTGTACTAATGTACTCGGAAATTGAGAATTGTGCATATTATTTTTACTCAAATCGCAAGTTACTACAGAGTACGGGTTCCATTCGTTACAAATTAATTGTAACATTGTTACGCCTGCATCATTATTTCTGCTAATTTTCAAATAGATCGGCCTAGGACAAGGCCGAAAGGTACACGAGATACACGAGATCCCACATATGTATAGTATATCCCACTTGCTCAACTTCATCTCACCGGCTAAAACCTATTGACGCCGCCCAATTGACGTAGGTAGTATCCCTAAACAACATTTTTACAAATGTGAAGCAACACTGCTACTAATCAGCTCATCATTCAACCACGTTACATCTCCAAATCTAGCTCTGTAGAAAAATCACGTAAGAACAATAAATCAGGACGAATCTAAAATCACTTAAGCATAATAAAAAAAATCGCAAGTCAATACATACAGCTGACCTAGCAACCATCTCCTATAGTATACATTGTAGAATATGCCTATAACGTAAAACCGGCTCTGATAGGAATATATTGGAATTTGCAGCAGGTCTGGAGAGCGTGGTCTGAACCAAGATTTCCAGGGGTTGTCTCTGAGTGTTTGAATGCTCCTTCGAGAGATGAACCGTTCCACAAATCAGATCTGGCTTGGCCTATTATACCATGTCTTATATAACCTTGCCCAATATCTCCTGAACCTGCTCAACTCGCCCGTGCCATATTCCCCAGCCCATTCAACAATAGGCTTTTGAAATCTACGCCTGATGATGATTCTTTGGACTCGTCTACCTGGCTTGGCCTGGCCTCTTTGGATCTGGAATGATGCACGAGCGAAGAAGGCTGGAAAACCTGTTCCTAACTCAACTTACTCATAGAGATTGAGGAGATACGTAACATATTCTGCAGAAGATTCACATGCATATGCACATTTCAATTCCGGTTTTCCTTCCTTCTTGCGTAGATTACTGGAAGACTATGTAGTAGTGGGTTTTGGAGAGGGAACAGTGCTTCTTTTACCATTTTAGCCCTTTATTACCTTGGGATTGGGATGAGCATGGCCTACTAGCTAGCGTAGAACTACTTGTAACTATACTTGTCTGCCAGACCAGGGAAGAATTATGAAGAAGAAGGCAGAAAACATTAGGCAGACGACTTTTGTCATATTAGAGCAGAAAGAAGAAGTAATATGCGTCAGCGGTAATTCAAATTTAGATATTACATTGGACAATAGTACATAAGAAAAACTCGTAAAAAATAAAACAATCCGCAGAATACAGATGCCCCTCGAAGATCTCAATATGGCCAGCCCAGTCCATGTCAGCATCTCTGGTCCCAAACCTTTCTTTTTGGAAAATATTAAGTATGCTACCGCTCGTACAAACGTACAATACAAATGTACAATGTGTGAAAATGAAATTCGAATACAGGGTGGAGGCTCAAAATTGTTACCGTATCCGCAAATTTCCCCGTCTAATTTGGAAAAAGTATGGTTTTGGCTTGAACGTCAAATATATTAAAATTTACAGTCATAAAATCACTTTTTTTAAAAAAAAAATCGATTTAAGTTCGCTTAGGACACGATTTACGCTGATACTAAGTTAAGCCTTACTTATAGCATAAAACACGATGCGATTTACCATTCTTGTGTTTCAAATTATCGCTGATCGCTGCTGCTAACAGACAACATTAGCCCCAAAGTTGAAAATATTCCAAAATTGGAACAATACTTTAAATTGGTTCCAAAAATTGAGATATTTATTAAAAATAAATTTTTAAATTTTGGTATATTTGTCTTTGGGAGCTTTCAAGACTGCCAAAGTCGTCATAAAACCAAAACTGAGAGTTTGAATTACAATGAGTCAGTTATGAATTGCATATTTAATTACATATTTCGCCATTTTTGAGTGCATATGTGCATATTTCTATGATTAAATTTGCACAATTATGTGCATATTTCTCCATTTGTGAGTGCATAAAAGTAAAAGTGCATATTTTGAGGTTTTTATATGCATATTTAATTGCATATTTTGCCATTTTTGATTGAACTTGAGCATATTTAGTGGCATATTTCGCCATTATTGATTGCATATATATGCGTATATCTTGGGATTATTATGTGCATATGCTGCCGCTTTTTATTCATAAAGAATGGAGAAAACCCGGCGGCCACCCGGGCCACCCTGTACTTGGGGTCAGATGAGTATTGGAGGGTGTTGAGCGGGGATGGACTTTATTCACTACAATGAATATTTTTGTGTAGCCCGTCTTGTAAAATCAATTGTGGTCAGATTGATAGGAAGAAGTTTTGTCGTGTGAGGCCTGAATAAAACATGAGGGATATTTGATGATGGAGATAGACGGGAAGTCTCATGTTGACTAGATTAACAGGAGTAGAAAACAAGTAGTTCTGGAGAAGACTGTTCGGGACTCCAAGGCGGCCTGGGATGGGACGCAAGAGAGGCTTGGACATTCGAGAAGAGGCCTTGATTATATGCAGGCGAAAATATATTATAGCCCTTCTTCCCAACCACCACCAACGCCGGGTTTCGGACGGAATAAATTGGGCCTGGCTCGTAAATGAAAAAAAAAAAGGCTTTTGCCCCAGACAACTCACGCACGTCCTCTCGTCCTCTAACGAAATGGACCTTCTGCATATGTATGTAACACGATTACGGGACGACCCATTCCGAAAACCTTCTTTCCTCAGTCACCCTGGGCTCCCTTATTGGAAAGAAAGCTGGAGTCAAAAAATACTTTTATTTGACAGAACGGAAGTGCATGGGAGAAGATCTCATAAAATTCCGCCCGCCCGTCTTCCCAATTCAGTGGGTGGGAAGCATTGGTTTTTCGACAGAGGCTAATAAGAAAAGGTGGGGAAATAGAGGTAGGAAATGCTACCAGCAAAACCGGATATCCGAATATTTTTAACCTTAACCTAGCTTAACCTACGCAATGCTTAAGCCTGCGTAATGCATTTGAAGGTCACAGATTGTGGTGATATCGAATAAATTCTATTTTGGTCAATTTCATCAGACTCATGTATTTGGTCAATATGGTAATAGGAAACAGGCAATTATTCTTTGACGTAACGTGCTTTTGTTATTCAGATATTTTATGTACTATCTCCGCTCCACTAAGGTGGATTTCATTGCTGGTTGATATCATTTAAGCACTATTTGCTAATGACATTTACAAAAATTGAATGCATTTAAATTGCCGTAGAGAATTTAAAGATATATTAATATTGTACGCCGAACGAAATACCAGATTTTAAATCTTATTTCTCATTATTATTTGTAGTACCCAAACTGTTGTGTATAATAATTTTAACTAATACTGAAGTGAGCGTATAAATATAAAAACAAATCAAATAAAAGGAATTAAACTACGGAAATGCAATATTACACAGTCCGGTACAAAAAATCCAAAAATGGCGTTACTGGTTTCATTTATTGTATATCGCCGCAAATAGCGCCGCTCTCGCGTTTTTAAATTTCGAGCTTTTTGTTCACGCGGCATTTCCTTAGCTCTTTTTGAATGATACGATAAATTGGACCATTATCTGCAAAACTAATCGCCATAGAAGTCTATGGAAGTGTATTTTTGTAGATGACACACGGGCTTTGGAACCTAAAGCGATTTTACGCACAAACCATCGACAAATACAAATCGGAGGCGCCGTATCAAAATATATTTTGGGCAATTAAGCTCAGGTGGATAGTTCGCACTTATTTTATCAAAATTTGCAGGTATATTAACATAAGGATTACAGATAATGCCTACCGCGTCCTCGGACCCCAGAATGACTTCCACGGGAACACAATGCATCAGATCCGAAGTGTGCAGTGAAAGGCCTTTCGTGTGTGTAAATCCTAGAAAGTCGCGTCGTCGGTTTTTTCCCCTCAAAGAGAAAATAGGAAGAGAAGACTTCAAAAGCTTGTTGGACGTGGCACACACATTCCGAGAATCACGAGGTTTGGAGCGTATTGTTGTGTACTACCTACTGTATTGTGTATCAGTCGAGTGTATTGTATATGAAAATTAAGGTAAGTAAGGCCAAGATACTGGGCGGAACGTGGGAAGCCGGCTTGTGCTGACGCTCGTTGAGGTTGGACTGTCAGGCGGAGTGGGTTCTGTGATGGTGCCGCGTGTTGAGATGACCTCGAGGAATTGAATGCTGAGATTTGGGTCCAGGATTCCCTTGGAACCAACAAGTTCCAGTAAGTAATTGTGTACAAGAGGAAGCAGGAGGGGAGCGAGGAGTGAGGAACATCGAGGCCCAAGCCCAACTTGTAAACTGGGAACTAAGTTGTTGTTGTCTACGAGACACATTATCAGAATCAGAAGTACGGTAGTTGGGAACTCTTGCTTTCGCGCACTCCTTTTTTGTTGTGTTGTGTCTTGAATAAATCAATACGTGTGTGTAGATTTTCCTAACTTGTTTACTACCCGAGCCAGAATCTACCCCCTTCAGTCCCACAACAACATCATCACTCACTCAGCTCAGACCGTTTGATCCGAACGCCAATTAGGACCCAGGCCATTAGGAAACACTAATGCGTCAAGCTCCGAACTCCTGGATTCCGAACGGAAAATCGAAACTGAGTCTATGAATATTGTATCAACGGTCAGCGACTTTCAGCAAACCTAACCACATCGAAATATATGTTGAGGCATATGAAATATTTGTTCTGCGACAATTTGGCAGAGATTTTTGAGTTGGTGGTAATTGTACGTGGAATTGGACGGGAATTACATCGGCAAGTTGCAAATGTGCAAGTTCAATTGGGCAGATATGATTTGTATTACGTACTAGTGCAACAATGCAAATTGCATATCGTATTATATTTGGGTCGGCCAGGTTAGGTTAAGTTAAGCCATGTTATATTATGTTTGTTTAGCGTTATTTCAGAAGAAAATTGCAGGCTGGTTATTGAGCTATGCGATTTCAGTTGAATTTGCATCTAAATATTGCGCTAACCTAACCTAGTACTACTCAGGTAAATTACAGAAAACTCTGACAATATCCCGCTAAACTTAACATAATAAGTAATTGTATTTCATGATTAACCTAACCAAACTCAACCCACATAGCACTACTTTGCATAATATTATAGCCACAGCACCCAATTGTAGCCAATTTCTTCATTGCATAATGAATGTTATTCGCTAAACGGTGTCTGCCAAATTTTTGCCGCTTAAATTATTTCCAATCTGTTTATGCCCAATTTGTGCCTGCTCGATTTTCATCCAATTGTCCAATGGTCCCCGCTAAAATTCCACCCTCTGAAGTATTTCTGTACAGTAGTGCCTGACCAAGTTTTGTCTACTGAAGTAGATGTGCCCAATTGTACCGCTGTTCTAACTATCACCGCGTTAAAATATATCTTGTTAATTGTGTTTACCCAATTTTCGCGGACGTAGAAGTATAACTGCTCAATTCTCCCTTCTAAAATTTCAAACTTTCAGTACTGAAATACGATAGCATTGTGTGTCACGCACAACATTTGCAGCTGAATGCCATTGTCCAATTGTCCCAGCGCAAGTTTTACCCGCTGGTTCGCCCAATGTACCTGAACTGGGTTAAATGCTGATTCAAAAGCGCACCATTTCCGAGGAAAACGGAATTGAAACTCAGACGCTAAACATATTGCAAGAAAACCTGACTTTCAAATGTACAATTAAGTAAAGTCCCCTGAAGTCTAGCTTCTTCTTTTTTTTTTTCAATTTGAGAAAAGAGTCATTTTGGTAAGTGAGAAGGTTAAAGTGTTATTTTCCAGATGTCACATGTCAGGCGGCTTTCTCTCGCCTATTCTTCTTCTCAGAGAAAGACAAAGTTTTTGGGTTGTGGAGGTGGACGAAGACATAGAGAAAAGCGTCTTTGGGCCCAAAACACAATAAAATATATTGAGACGGTGGTGGCAGGGGTGGAATTGGGATCACAACTCTCCTTTCTCCCTTGTGAAAGAAGAGTTCTGGGAAACCAGCAGCAGCCCCTACTCCCAGCTCCCATTTAAATAAGCCTTAGTCCACTTTTGAATAGAATTCATTTAAATGAAGAAATTTCGGAATTAGTTCGAATCCATTAGTTCTCCGCTTAACCTAATCAGGAGAGGCCTGGAGACCTTGCTGAGAGCTCTCCAATATTTTATGTCTTATCTCAAAGGGTTAGGTTCTTAGCTTTCTCTCCTTTTCTTTTGTTCAAAATCATCTCCTTCAAATCTTCAGGATTTCCGGTTCATATTTATCTGAGAGAAGAATCCGTCTGGTATTAGATCTTTAGGGCATGATTTTACAGGGCTAAGCCCATCGCGTACAACATAAAATACTGTGGGTGAAATTCAGGGCTCGGCAAATTACTCTTAAATGTAATTTGAAATTATATGTATTAATTAAAAGCCGCACACTTTGAATTACATGCTATTAACCAAATTGATGTCAAATTTGTAATTAAACTACGACAAATTACAAATTTCAAATTATAGCATGGCTAACTAATTAAACTCATTTACTAAGTGCAAGTTAATATAGGGATATAGGTATATTTAATTTAGGAATATTTTTGCAGGTGTTAATGGCTTATAATTGTACAAGTGTGTCAGTTGCAAAATCAGTAGTGGCTAAACGCTATATATTGTTCATTATTTTGAATGGTCCATTGTTTTTGTCAACACAGAAGCAAAAGACTGGACTGTCTTGTGATATTGGCTCAATTGTTCAAAAAAAATTGAATTTGGAACTAAAATGCTCTAAATCTCCAAATAAAAATTAAATTACAGTAGTTTCCAATTACATGTAATTCGCCCAGCCCTGGTGAAATTACTAATGTTTCAAAGAAAAAGTAGTTAATAATTGGTAATTTGTAATTAACGCTTATAATTGAGAATTTAAGGGAGGTCAGGCTTCAAATGTTCCAAATACAATTTATGCAAAAATGCGAACAATGCAAGAACGCTTCGTGTTTTCTCGAAGCGTGACTAATTATAAAATCAAATACAGTATTTAAAAAAAAAACTAATGCTCAGCATCTTCAAGGGAAAATTCAATAAAAAATATTTCAACAATTAATGATTATCAATTTCACATTTCAAAATTCAGTTTAAAAAACATCTCATTTCAGCTTATTCGTCAAAATTGCCTGAATATTTAGAAATGCAAGTTAGGCCAATATCTTCAAAAAAAATTGAGGATCGTTTTAGAATTTCAATATTTCTAATAATATCAATATTTCTAATAATTCAATAAAGGCCAAATTCGTTATATTAAAAATCCTAACTTCCTAAAGGCCATCTCCTCAATCCCTGAGATCCTTTCGGACATCGTTTAAAACGGGCGTGAGGATATTGAAAACAGTTGGTAAGTGTTGAAGGCTGTTCGGAACGTCGTTTGGAACTGGGCAAGGGATGAAAAATTCGTTTTGAAATATTATAAATTGGGATGATGGGGATTCTTTATGAGGAGACCCTAGACATTTGTCTCATTTGATGGGGAGAGCTGGAGATGTGTAGACCTGGTCTGAGCTGAATATGAGTGTCCGTTGTCCGTAGTGCACCATGAGCCTCTTTCTCCCTCTATTTACTCAATATACAGCACTCTTATTGATCGCCAGACTTTGGAAGCATTGTAAATAAGTGCTTTGAATAAAGTGATATGTTCTGCATACAACTTGGAGAGTCCTCCCCAGAAACGGAATCAATCCGCATTGTCTTGTCCCATTCCTCATTTAATAAATCTCGGTGCGGTGTGCGGTGGTGCGTAGTTGGAGAAGGGAGGAAGGGTTCGAGTAACCGAAGGAGACGGGAACTGTCACCTCCCGAAACAACCCTTCCTTCTTAGAGGTTAGGTTCCGTGAGAATCGATTGCTTTAGCTTAAGGTAGGATTTTGTCAAATTGCAAATAATTAATCACCTTTTCGTTGATTTTAAAATTTCTGTTTCAGGTGACATTGGGATTGGGAGGTTATACAGCTGCGGCAGATTACACTGGGAGGTAGTTTGTTTGTTTAGCATTTCATGAAAATATACATAGTACTACTTATTGTTACAATTCATAAATTCATTTCATATGAAATTAACGTTTTCGTTGATTTTAAATTTCTGTTGAAGGTGAAATTTGCAGTTGGGAGGTTACAAACCTGAGCAGGTGACATTCGAAGGTTGTACATTCGCTATTTGATGACAATACGTTACATGTTTAATTATAGCATTATTTTCAAAAGTAGTAAATTGTATTTGCGAAGAAAAGGATGACTTCACAGATTTTAAAGTTCTTTTTAGGCCATACAGTACTGGGAGGTGGCAAAATTGGATGGGCTACATTGGGAGGTTGCACTTGCAGTATTTGGGGATAAAATTTGTAACTACAGCGATGATGTACACAGGCTTTTAATTGTCCGAAAAATGCAAAAATACATTACATTATTTAAACTATTCAGAAAGTATCTGATTTTAACGAAAATTCGGAATGGCCGGGAATATTTTACAATTGCTAGTTGTGTTAGGTATTAAATTATGCAAAATGCATCTGCAACGCAAATTTCGCCGCCATACTGGCTTAACCTAACATTGCCGTCTCTAAGACAATACACCTATAAGCACAATAATACCGCTACAACATTTTGCCTGACCTAATCAAATATATAATTATACGGCATGCACAGTTTGGCACAGCCTAAACTAGGCTAGTATAACGGGATTTAACAGATGCCTACCCAACTATTGCTAGACAAAGTTTCAGCTGTGAATATGCCACGCGATATTAAATTGTCGACTACTATAATGTCTGTTGGCTCAATTATTGTCGCCCATCCAATTGACCCACCGTCAAAGTGTGACCAGTCAATTTTTCCGTCGCCCTACGAAAGGTAATCCCGTGAAGGTTACGTTTGGAGGTTACAAAGAAGATCCTCCGAGATTCTTGAGTTTATAAACGAAGTGAATTTAAATGTGGAAGTCGGGATGCGGCAGAAGAGGCCCAGGAGCTCCACAACCCCCTTGCCTGACGAGGTGTTTGGAGTACGGGTGAGGGCCTGGGCCTAAGTACCCTCTGATCTCCAAATCAATGAGAGACAAACTCTCAAATAACATTTTTAATAGAGTCGAAATGGAAGAAGGAGTTCTTGAGGACTGAGGAAGATTCCTCAAATAAATTCAGCAGAGACGGCAAATTCCCATTAGCGCCAGCATACATTTGAGCAAATCAAACAAAACGTAATTTTTCCTCTAAATCCTTCGCATACGGTCTTTTTCTCATCCCAGACCGACTTGGGAAAAAGGAAAGAGTGTGATTGAATCGAGTATCAACATCCATGACAATTGCCCTTCCCCCATCTCACCCGAAGAAGGCCCTCAACCCTTCTTCCCCTGCCCATCCTACCACTTCAACAGAATCACTCAAGACTTTTCACCAGCTCCACCAGCCTCCCAATAAACTAAGTAGTCTGAATAAAACATCCAAGAAGTCTTCCTTAATTCCGCCGTACAAAAGCCTAATGAAGCGTAAACAACACCCAAACTAAGCTCCGTCGTCTCGAACCGCCCCACCTGAACCAAGAAAGGAGTGAAAGGTCTGGACGAAGAAATGATGGACTATGATTCCGGGCGAGGGTTCTTTCACAAGTTTCCACTGTTTTATGACTTTAACAGAAATATTCAGCTACAATAGCGAGATTTCAGGCAAAAATTCGTGAATTAGTTATAATTCGAATGGTTTATATTCATATTCTTTAAAATTCCTTTGTTTTTTGACATCTAAACTTTGAACATCTCAAAAATAGCAGTTCCGTAGAATTAATCTCTATACCATAAATTCAAGCTTAGAGCTAACTTCCGCTAAAAATTGATTATAATTGCAATCCGCTAAAAGGAAACGGCAATGTTTTCTTGTAAATAGATCAAGCAGAGGGTTTTGCTGAGCCGTGAAATGTAAAACAAAAATTGCAACACTTCAGAAGCACATTATCTGTTCAAAAGAACATTTTCCGAATTTGAATACAAACGGAAGCTGAGTGAACGCTTTAAAACACATCTAAATAAAAAAACAGCAACAAATAATAAGGCTGACGGAAAATATGTAAATTCACTAGTACTTAACCTATTATTTTAGCATTTGACCTTCTGGACGGGTTAAGCCTTCATTCATGTAAGATTTGGCTAGGTTAGAGGCTAGGTTCTGCAGAAAAACCCGGAAAATTAGATTTGACTTGAATTACTTTCATTAAAATTTGATTAACCCCATATAACATTAAATTCTTCGATCAGCCAATTCAAAAAATTTCGTCAGACGTTCAATTGTGTGTCTAAGATTCAAAATTTTGTCATCCGTTGTAGTTTAGGTCAGCAGCCATTAATGCAAGTGAAAATATACGGCAATATTTTATTCTTGATTGTAGCTTCACATATTAATCTTTTCTACTGGACATTTTTGAACAATTTTATTAAACAATGAGCTTAGAATATTTTCATTTGAGCCTGAAGAACCCCATAAACTCTAGTATAACCCTCGATTTTCTTCCCGAAAAGCCCGTCAATTGGAAAGCCTTGGCTCAAA
>JAQFYU010000021.1:0-46397 GCA_034694905.1 Ceratophysella granulata | reverse complement strand
GGAATCTAATAAACATAATTTATGAGCAGACAAATACATGTCAAATATGCCACTGGTTTCCTCGACGAAAGAATTGGAGTCTTTGCATAAATACATAGAATCTATCGTATTTCATGACGTGCTAATATGGTGTCTTCCGATCTGTGATCTGTTCTTTGGAAAAATCAGCATGTATGGGTAAAATCGTTAGATTTGGAAAAATCTTGGCTTTTACATCGTAATTTTTTCATATTAATTTATATTTTGACGAATTTCGAGAGTGTTAGATTTAAAAATTGTTATTTTAATATAAATTGATGGTTTGAAATCATTTTTTTATTTTTTATTTATGATGTTGATAAAAACATGGGATTTTGATGTATTATAATTCGCTGATTTTCGCCAATGATTTTGAAAATCACCATCTCACGAGTTTGCCCATCCCTGCCAATATGCCATTTTCAATTCAAATGTAATCTACGCATGAGTTCCCGCGGATAAAATCCATTTTTCTGAATTTGACTATTACTGAATATTTTACTTACAAGCATTATGATAATCGCAAAAACGGAACGAGCGAGACCACAAATCCTTCTTTCATTGCGACTGCACTACAGTGCAATGTACATAGTGATCCACTGTCGTTGGTTTTGGCAAAAAAAAAACGAGATTCTCAAGGTTCTCCAACCCTTACAGCAGACTTATGCTAAATAGTGGGGCCAACAGAAAAAATATACGAGCTTTTATCTTGAAGTATTATGATTATGTTCTTCGCATTACTCGCACTACTGACAGGATCTGAGAGCTGGTGCTACTGTACACACAGAGACACGACACTACGTTATCGCCAGCTGAAAGCAAAAGTAAAGGAACTGAGTAACGCGTTTTTTGGCGTTTGACTTGGACGAGTAAACATATAAATAAAAGGTCCAAGTTAAGAATGGAATATGCAAAGCGGTTCCCCCCTGTCTCCACAGAACAATACGTCCTCTACAACAATGGGCATGAACACGTAAGATCTCATTAGCCAACCACTTCCTGAATAGCCGTATATGCCTTAGGTCCGTTAATGGCTCTCTCACCAATAATAACTTATGATGAACGGAAGAAGGTGAAGGTGACGTGCGTGAACACTTACTTAGGAATCTAATTCTGCACAATCATAGTCATAAACCCAGCCAGGACGCTATTAACCATTATTATGCAGAGTTAATTGGAAATCGGCTGGAGATAAAACCATTACGGACAGCTGCTACTCCAGATTGAACAGCTTTAAACTCAATGTACAGTGAGTCTGGGCACGGAAAAACTCGCTCAAGATTAGCATTAAGCCATTAACACATGCTGTAGTCAAAATAGAACCACAAAGGCTTGATCGCAGTTTGTCGTGTTGCCGATTTCATTGTTCTTAACGGAAGGTTGAGTGCATTTGGATTTGCATTTGATGGGATAGGTTAGGTTGTGCAACTGCTTGGCTTTGGACATGCATTTGGCCAACTGCAGAAAAGTCCCATTCGAATGATATCGCATGGAATCAGATTGAATCACAGTTTACAGTCAAATGACTTGAGAATCTTTTCAAATAGTGGAATTTACAGCTTCAAAAGCCTGTCGCCACATCCAATTGTGCCATCAAATCAACCTCTTATGGGACTGGCGATTTTAGCCAAAATATTTTGTACCAAAGAATTTTAACATCAACTTAAATCGCATGAATTCACATAATGTATGGCCATAGGCCCTTCAGCCAAAACATGCATTTACAATTTTTAAAAACTGCTACAATACGATATAAATACATACATGAATTTACATACAGATGTCTTCACAAATCACCCTGCACATGTAAGTTACACTATAAAAATCGCTACTAAATTAAAACGTCAAGGAAGTGCACGAAAAAAAACTTTAAATTACCCCAAGCCGCGTTGCATATGCTTTCATTTTGTTGAAGTTTATGTCACTCACAAGCGCAAGCTAAAATCAACATGTTTTCGAATTGCAATTAGAACTAGCCCCATCGAAGTTTGAAGCTAAACTGGAAAGATAGCCCAAAGTCAATTTACATTGAAAATCGTATATTTAAATGACTGATAATCTGTATTATCGTGTATTTAAATGTGATTTCGACCGTTTCTCGTGACTTTTGGCCTGATTTATTGTGATTTCACTTGATAAAGGTCCGCAAGCGTTTGACCAATGCAATTCACATTGCACATTATACTAAAATCAGATAACAACTAGATTGCATGAACCGAGCCCGACCTGAAGCTCAATTTGCTTAAAATTCGTCCACTGAAATGCCACAACATAATTTGCTATGCCCTAACTGCTTGCTCTGGTGTGCACAGAGTTATTCGCAGTGATGCCCACTAATTACTAAAAAGCCAAAGCGACTTAAATCCAAACGTGCGTAAACTCAAAACTCACATCTGACTTTTCCGTATGAAGTTTGTCTGTCTCCAAGTAAGTGAGATTGATGAAGGCCCGGGTGTACTCTTCTGTTGGGCCGAGAGACCATTCTGATCCCGAAGTCCCTGCTGACTCCACAAATCCCAAAATGGTCACGAGAACAACTCCGACCAGAATCACTCGCTTCCAAACCTTTCCACAATCGTCCATGATTCTCATGGATCTTCTTCCAGTCAGATGGACAGGCTACGTATTTGTCTGGACTGAGGCTTAAGTGAAGACCCGAACCGACGCCTTGTTTGCTGACTAGAATACCCGCCTCTCAACTCTCCGATTTCGGACTCTGACTAATGAACGAACTCTTGAACCACTTCTGTCACACTAGAGCATCTTCGTCTGCTCCTTCGAACCAACCGGATAGAAGGGCTGTGATTTTTCACGCCTTTCTGCGTCTTGTTTGAACGGTGATGAATGTAATCGGAGGATTTAGGAAGAAACAACTGACGTCTTCGTCTCTCGTGTCCAGGCCAGACTAGAACTAAAAAGGAAAATAACGAGATCCAAATTAGTGTCACGTTCGCGTGTCGCGTGTTAGACCAAACTTATCGAATTATGTGCGCATCAAATTATGAGCACGATGGAGAACCTAAAAATCTTCAATTCAATAGAAGTGAAAGCAATGTGTTTGAATAAAACCGTTCCAATTTCAAAGCAGAACGAAATTACGTCATCCAATTCAAATTTTAAGAAAGGCACTGAACTGAGAACGAAAACAATAAAACAGAAAAGCAATAAAATCCGAGACTCAAACTGGAATATCGAATTTCACCAAATGCCTATCAATAGTGTGTCGTCTCAGAATACCAAACTCTCCTTTGTTATTCGACCTGACGCCCTGTCATTGCTCTAATAAAATATTTTTAATACTGACACAGCTCCTGTATACATGAATTTAAATATACCGTATCCCCCTCTTCCTTTATGATTTATTCAGTGAGAGACGATAAATCTCTAAGATCTCAGAAAAAAACTTGCACTTAACCAAGTCGTAAAAATGCATCAGGCTGATTAGAATTCAGGTTGGACGCGTGCGTGGGTACGGAGCAGTAGGTCCAACGCAAATCAGACCGGATTTTCCCAAATCTGATAAAATTGTCAATGTCAAGATTTGAGATTGGTCAAAATTGAGAAACACAAAAAAGCACCGCACGCCGCACGTGAAGATATTGACGTATTTGCACAATAGCCAGCTCACGTTCTGATTTAACACTGTCAACGGTTTGAGACAACAATGCGAGACATAGAAGGAAGAAGGGCGCGTCAGATTTGGGATGTGGCAAGGGATCGACTGGGGAGATGAAGTGGCTGCAAGTTCAGGATCAGCAGAAATATTCGCAAAAGCCTCAGCTCCTTATAGGTGTGAACATGAAGCCTCGTTCTAACGTACAAGAATTAATAAAGGTCAGAGACAACAAGTCAGATTTGGAATGGTCACTTGCAGTTTGGGAAGCCAACAAAGTGAGACGCGTTGACGTTAGTGCGTTGAGCCTCGTCGCCGCTCAGTATGCTCAAAGTTCCAAGTAAGAAACTCTTGTAGGCTCAACGGAAACAAGTGAATGAGAAGGGTAATTGGGAATTGAAAGGGGTTTTGAGTCAAAATGATAATTATGATGAAGGCATTCAAATCCTCGTATATCGTATATATTGTCTTCTGCACTCACTCAAACTACTGCATGCCAATCCTCATAAAAGAGAATCTCTCTCCTAATTTGCTATATTTTATTGAATGGCACGTGGAAGCCATTCAAAATTCTATCCTCCAAAACTTCGTGTCCCAATACATATGTACTTAGTGCAATTTCGTGCTCATTCCTGACGTAGAATTACGATTCACCTCTTTACACCCTAATTTCACCTTGTTTTTCAACCAGAGTAATAATGGGTTCACACAATAGTCAATTCAGTGAGCATTTGATGCACATCTGTATTGGCTTAAATCAATTTTATCGGGACGTTGTGCACAAATTCAAATAAAAGTGAGATCTGTTTTAGGTCGTATTTTTTTGAAAAACCTTGGCAACGACTTTCAGCTAAATCCGTACGGTCCAGAAGTGAGTAATTAATTAATGAGCACTAAAAGCCAATGTCAAGCCATTCCCATTACGCACCATTCTTCACTCATTCATTAATTTTGGTAATGGAAGTTGGAGCCAGAAGTGAGGATAATGGGACATAAAGGACAGTTCCAGAACCATCCTAATTATATTGTCAATGATACGAAGTAAACCTGATCAAATTCCGCTCTTGTTTGACTTCTTGGGCGTCCTAAGGAAGGAATCACAGCAAGTATATATAATGAACATTTCGGCTGCCTTTTCTTACTACTGCTGCTCTAGGATCCAAAAATCAATAGTGGCATGCGAAGCTAAGAAGCCAAATGCAAACATATGAAATCCAATCCGTTTTCCCTATTGTTTTCACTCCCCACCATGTCTTTTCCACTCTTCTTCCGTTTCGACTTGGTATTTCAATAATATTATGTTGTGGCAGAAGGGCTCAGGACCGGGTTCCATGAGGGTTGGCCATTATGCTAATGTTATGGTAGGGCACTGGCTTTCCCGTGTTCAAGTTGAACTGTTAACACTACTAGGTTTTCTCATTTCGTAGGAGGAATGATTGAGTTCACCAGATTTGATTTAAAAAATCTTTGAAAAAACCAGGTTTTGGAATAAAATCGAAAAACTTGATTTTCAAGAACAAAATTTTCATGTTTTTGATTTTTAAGCTGGATTTGGTGATATTTAAACATTTTCTACAGGATTAGATTTCATTTCAATGATTTTATCGTTTGAATTTTGCGTGATTTTCGAATTTAATAGTTATAAAAAAATAAAAAGCTATTTATTTTTTACCATCGAAATTCGTATCTGATTTTAATAGTGTTCGGTTCAAATTAACATATAATATTTTTTGCCAGTCACTGCCGGGATTTAATGGGATTATGTTTTAATGGGGAAAATGTGAGATGGGATTTAGTCAAAATGGAATAAATAAATAAAATAAAAATATATAAAACATATAATGGGATAACCAAATTAGAAAAACAACATTCTTATTAAATCCCTTGTGATGTAACAAGGTTTAATTTAGAAACGTGACTTTCCCTATTAAATTCCGTTAAATGCCGTTAACGAACAATACCAGTAAGTCCCATGAAATCCCACTGTTGTGGTGTGATTTATTCACCAAAGTAGGATTTTCTGTGGCTGAGAATTAGTAATCTATATTGCGATAAGATTAGCTTGACATTTTTATTTAAAAAATGCTTATTTTCACATAAATCACATTAAAATAAATCAAAAAATCATATCAACGTTGAAAAATAATATAAAAATCTGTTACCCGTTCAAATAAATACACATAAACTTTACGCTTTACTTTTCTCAATTTCGCGCTGTGTTGAATTATACAAGCTTGAGTTCCTGGAACGAAAGAATTTAGACGCAGGCAGGCGCATTTTTTTTGCATAAATTAGTGGGTGCAGAACTGAAACAGTTTCAATATTTGGTTTGATGTGGGATGTGCCTGGAGCTTGCATTTGAATGACAGGTTCAGTATTATTGTACGTAAATTCCTGTATCCCCAGCCCCATGTGAATTTTCTAACGAAATAAGTTGCCGTTTCCCATGAACGTAAAGCGTGCTCCTCTGTTGACTCAAAATATTATGATCTACTTCCAAATGCGAAATGAGCTACGTCCAGGCATATCATTAGGTTCTAACTATGGAACGCCATAGATTAGCATACCCTTCCTTCATATGTATCCAACGGACAAGGTGTCATGTCAGTCAAGGTAAACCAAAGCCCGTTTTTATCGCTGTTTAGAATATTCTGCACGATTCCAGTGAAATTCCCTCGCATGACAATTGGAAATTTTAAATTAGAAATTAAGCTATTTAAAATAGTTGCAGAAACTTTTAGAAATTGACAAGTAGAAATTGTCCACTATAACTATTGCTGTCACGTCTCAAGTTGGATAAATTGTTGACATGTACCAATACCAAATTCTCGTATGAACTACGCGAGCGGAATACGAGACTAGACCAGTGTCCGTCTACCCAAAGCATCTCTCCGAAACTTTCAAACTGCGTAGTTTTCGAAACAATAGGATTGAGTCTACATTGGGCAACATGAAGTATGTTCTCAAATTTTGCATAACAAAATATGCATGTTACCTGAGCGGAAATCCGGAGCAGAATTTCACAGTAATAACGGAGCACAGTTTAAATAGCTGGCGTTCTGGCCGAAATTTGTAGCTTAAATTTAAAAAATCGGAAAAATATGTTAAAATTCGGAAATGTAAAAAAATTGGAGCATCAATTGTCAATTGTCACTCTGCTTCGTCAGAGACACGACGAAGGACTGAGTCAATATTGGATTTGAAGCTTGGAGAAAATCCAGATTCGTTTTACGAAGTGAGTTCCCAGTGTTGAGAGAAGTAGTGTGCTTCTGGCTGAGCGTTGAAGGCGTCTGCTGCTCTTCTTGCTAGGGGAAGAGAGCCCAGAATCGATGATGGTATGGAAATGAAATGAACATGCTCCAGGAGTTTCAAATTCTCTATGCCACTGCCACACGGACTCTCTGAACGTAGAAAGGTTTTTTGAAGGGGATTCTGCACACCAAACTCTTTCCTTCTGGGCTTATGCCTATGGACTCTGGTCTGGGCCAATCTCTTCAGGTTGGGGTTTCTGCTTTAGTTTCAGTGCAAAAAAAATAAAGTAACATCGCAGATTCCTGTACGAGGGCGAGCTGCCCTTTCTGTCACAATAGAATACGATTCATTGACTTCTGATCTGATTATTAGGAGCAAAAACGAGGAGCTTTCCTAATTGCATATCACCTTCCAATCTACAAATTGTTATTCACCCTTTCTTCTTTTAGTAACTGTCGTTCCGGCCTGTCGTCAATCAGGCGCCATGCGTCACGTGTCATGTCCACGCCACGGGCTCATATTTGAATTGCAAAAGTGATTTGGCGTATAATTATGGTTTCGAAGAAATTCAGATGTCAAGGTTGAGCTTTTTGAACGGGTTTGAATGGAAAAGTTGCTTGGTCAATGATTAATTTAAATATTGACTTTGTTTTAGTCTTACCGCAAATAAATTCAATTTTCTTACCAAAAGTAAAATAATTAGCCGTAATTCGTTTTATCAAAGAATAACTTAGTTCACCGTAAATCTTCTCCTCATATCCAGACCTATTTATGCCTATGCGGCTTTACTGGTTATAATTTTTGGCGGAACCTAACTTAACTGTACCTCACTTAACCGCAGAAAATTTGCTCACGTTTTCCGCGATCCTTCACCCGAACCTAAGAAATTGAAGTATGCCATTTAGCGCGGATAGTGAGTTATGATCAAAATAAGCTATTTTGCGGTGAAAATTGGATTTATTTGCGGTGAGATTAATGTTAAGCCATTTAAACATTTTTGAGCGTCAACAAGGAGTGATCAGTATAATATCATGATCAGGAAACTTATTTTGCGGTGAAGATTAAATCTATTAGCGGTCAAACTACAATTTAATCATTCAATCATTTCTGCTAGTCGAATAACCGTTATTAGAATGATCCACAAGAAGTTATGCATCTAGGCTTTTAAAAAAGTATCAAAATCTTTAAATCTTAAAGTACTATTGAGATTTTAACAGACATTTTGAAATAGCACACTTCTATTTCAGATTGCTAAATTTGTTATGGAATAATTTTAGACAGTTTATTTTATGAGTACAATGGTTTCTGCAATAGAATTGAGAATTAACATTGTACGCGAGTCTTAATTTAATGGTGCCACTTTTCCTTGTTCAGACATCTCCAAGAATACACTGAGAGGCTGTTAAGATAATAGAAAGGCGAGACGCGACATGGAAAATAAAAATTAATCGTAGAAATTAAAACTAAACAGTGGGTAAATCGTTACGATTCCGAAAAAATAATTATCAGCTTCGATTCGCAACTGCAATGCGGAAGGAATTCTTCCGAACGGAGTGAGTAATGATTGCACAACTTAAGTTTCACTAAGAACTCATGTCTGGCTGCGAAAAATGAAACTACGTTGGCTAATAAATTAGAGTTAACCTTTGCACCGCGTCATCTTTTAAATGATAAACGACTTATGTTTATTCATTATGTTTTTGTTTAGGCTCTGTAGGAAGAAACCAAGGTATTATTATTGACGCATAATGACCTGTGTGTTATGATCACGTAATCTCTAATTTGCGAGCTGACGTTGAACTAATAATACATTTAATTTGTTGTTGAATTTTCAGTGTTAGCCTTCTCTTCCTGCAAATGTGCTTGCCGTGCTAGATGTGTGTGAGATCAAGGAAAATGCAGCCTGGCCTTTACATTTTGAATGTGGAATGCAATTCGCGAAGTGCGAATCTGCAATTTGAGTATTTGGGATTTTACAGTCATTCAGTTTGTAAAACAATTTGGCTCTTCCAAAATTTCAAACGACGTTTTAAGCTGTGCAGATGCTAGACTCTGGGTTTACGAGTAAAATTGGCTAAAAGGGTCAATTATATGGATTTTAAATTTTTGACATCTGGGTTTAACACATTTCAATTTTTGTCATTACGTAATTTTGCCAATAGCTGTGAAATTTTATGTTTTTGAATGGCACTTTCGTAAGTCAAAATTCAGCTCAAGGTTCGAAGTACGTATCGGGCATTATTAATTACGGTTTTTGATTTTGATCGGAACCCTAAATGCTGTGGAAACATGATGATGCTGGAAAAAGATTTTTCCAGCTTATTTTCTTTTTATACAAATTAATTTGTAATTTGTATTCGCTTTTCCAGCATATTTTGTTTTATACAAATTAATTTGTAATTTGTATTTGCTTTTCCAGCTTATTTTGTTTTATACAAAAAATTATTTGTAATTTGTGTTTGCTTTTGAATTTTAAGCGCATTTGGTTTTAATTTAAGTTTTAATTGAAATACCCTTTTAATTGGATGTATGAATTAATGTGGAAGATTTGAACAAATATTTTAAAATATTAAATTTTTAAAAAATCACGAATTGTTGTCAAGTGAAAACATTCAGAATATTAAAATAGGAATGCGACATCCCTGCTAGTGAATTTTTTTTCAAAATACGTATTTAACTCGTATATGGTATTTTCAATATGCATGTATTTTAAAGAACTTTGAGCATCATAAACTTAAACTATAGTAAAGCTAATTATTATTATTTACCCGTGCATTTTGATTTGTGAAATCAGGCGACGACTCAGAGTATCAGAGGAAATGGCGTAAGCAAAGTTTAGGAAGAACATGGACTAATTATTCCGTTTCCTACGAATTATTGATGCTACACTTTGAACTTAAGCCTGCATGGGCGTTATGTTATTTGATTCCAACCAAACAAACACTGTAGGCTAGGCATTGTTTTCCAAATTCAAGGCCACGGAAGCAATTTGACTATTGGTGTTGTTAGAATTATAAAGTCAAAGCACATTTACCGTGTTTTTCCATTTAGAGAAAAGCAGAGAAAAGTGTCAAACATCTAAAACTTGCTTTTCCACCTAAACTCACTAAAAATGAATTTCAAATAACAACGCTGAATTTCTTCGCCCAATTCTCACCTTACATCATGTTTTGTGAGGAAGCCTATATTCAAGTAAAGTAAAACCTCAGCCCCTTCTAAATTCAATCGATGAAGAAAATAGTTGATACTTGATTTGTAAATATTTTACAACTATTCCGTGCTTCAACCGCGCAGAAAAATGGCAATGAAAGACGAAACCTGTAAATTTCAGATATGAAATCCAAGGAACCTATTGTGTTTTGGACGCTCTATTATTTAGTCTGCCTCCGCGAGTCCAGACTACTGTAAGCGTACAGCTAAAGCCATTTAATTATGTAATCCAATCCACTTCCATTCCCTTAGGTTGAAGACTACCAATGACATGCAACACAATCAACCCAGGTTCATTTTCATAACCAAATACGTAGACTCTCGAAGGATTTCTTGGTACACAAAAACAGGCCGCAAAATACATGCGATGGGTTTTAAGTTTCCTAGGCTTGGGTTTGATTACAATGTAGCTACATAGAAGCCACGTGCAAGGTTGACTTTTAGGCTTAAACTTGACATTCCAGGTTGAGCTGGTTTTCTTAATTTTATGGACTTGTTTTTGTTTGGATCCAAAATTAATCGAATTTTGAAAATTTGTTTTTTTAGTTACGAGGATTAGCCAACTTGTATTCAATTAGAAAACAAGCCATTCCGCCACAAAACTTAAATACGAGTAAACGTGTAATTCGAAATAGAAACGTGATTCAGAATCTATGTGTTTTCTTAATTAAGTTTTTTTCAGTTCCAGAAACTTTCCCCTCTGCCTACTTAATCTTTTGTCGAGTGCCTTTCTCTGGAACTCTTGAGACCTGAATCTGAAGTTTGTTGAGTTCCAGCAGAATTCTGGAGATCCTGACCTGAAAATATTGCCCATTCCAGCTGCAGCTTCTTTTTACAGAATATTCGCATTCTTTTGTGTTCAGTTCATCTTTGCGTCGTAAATTCTTTCTGCATACTGAAGCTTGGAGCTCAGAACTTAACACTGGTTGCTATGGGTGAACTGAATGCATTTCCTTGGAATAAGCATAACTTTTTCCTGTGACCAAATTAAAAGGAGATCCCCAGGGAAAGGAAGCTCTCATTAAAAAGTTATCAATCAACTCGTCTTTGAGACCAATTTAACTGAATAACTTGTATACAAAAAGTTTGTACAGTTTCTCCAAAATATTTTATGATTTGGTGAAATTAATTGGTTTCCCAGCTAAGTTACAAAGTTTTAGCCTTTCTTGGAAAATCTGTTTACAGAATTTTCTCCTAGTCAGTAAAGTTCACTAATACACTCCGTTTTTGAGTACATCACCTTCACCTGAACTTTTAAATCCTATTATTTGGAAAGTATGTCAGGGCTAGAAACCGAGTGTGGAAGTGAAAACGAATTTTAGAATTTACATAATTTGAAATTGGCATCAAATGAAATTTGTGCGAGTGTCAATTATTTTCCTAGAATTGTTTCCATGCACCGAGTCGTAAAAGCTTGAGCTGAAGTTGACTCCATGGCTCTTGTCGTCAAGTCTAAATTGGATTACTTCTCGTTGGTCCGTTGAAGGGTACTTGAGTCGACGTTGAGCTAATTCAGTGCTCAACGTCAAGTACATACATAGGTTGCCAAGCCACTTGGGCAAACGCAAAATACTTCTACCTAATAATATTATTATCAAAAAGAAATGAGTTTTCTGACGTCAAGCGGAGAGTCGCTCATAAAATAATAGGAAATACGAGTTAAAGACGAAAGCGGGCTTTTTCCTTTTCCAAAAAATGTTTATATAAATTTTCTCGACTCAAATTCAAGTACAATTTGTTGACTCATAAGTTTTGTACTTCTGGGAACAGGGTGGTACCAGAGATGTCACACGAAGCAAAGTTTTCAACTCATCTAATCTGAAATTACAAAATTTTCCTCGATTCTTAACTCACCTCATCACGAATTACAGGTTTTTCTTCAATTCTCAACTCACCTCATCTCAAATTACAAGTTTTTCGCCAATTCTCAGCTTGCTCATCGCGAATTCTAAAATTTCACTCGATTTCCAGCTCATCTAAACTCAAATTATGAACTTTCTTTCGATTTTCAGCTGACCTTATCTCAAATTTTAAAATTTACCTATTCTCAGCTGACCTCATCTTAAAGTACAAATTTTCCCTCGATTCTGAACTCAACTCACTCTAAATGCTACAAAGATCCTTGATGCCTGAAGCCTCAATCTCAACTCAATTCACCTCAACCTTCTAAAATTCCACGCAATGCTCAACTCACCTCATCTCAAATTACAACCCTCTATTTTCAACTCACCTCAACTAAAACTAAAACTCTCGAGTCTCAATTCACCTCATCTCAAATTACAACCCTTTATTCTCAACTCACCTCATTTAAAATTAAAACCCTCGAGTCTCAACTTACCTCATCTCAAATTACAATTTTCCTCGATTCTCAGCGTATCTCATGGCGAATTTTAAAATTTCTTTCGATTCTCAGTTCACCTTATCTCAAATTTCCCTTCGATTCTCAACTCAACTCACTCTAAATTCTAAAAAAATCCAAGATTCTCAATTCACCTCATAATCTCAATGACAATTCAGTTCACCTCAACCCTTCAAAACACACAATGACCAATTTTCCACTCATTCTTGTTCAATTCGCAAATTTACAAATTTGAGTTGATATTTACATCCCTGGGTGCTACACTGTTTTTCTCAAAACTTTCACCCACGTTTAGATAACATTAGAAATGAAAATAATTTCTAGGGATTCAATCAATTAAAAAAAACTTTTTAGAGACCAATATCAATGTTTCTTACGCATCCATATAACTTGTTCTTCCAGACTTTTCATTCGAGATCAAAACCAATTTTAACTTCTGGGAAGGTAAAGTTAAAGTAGAAGTTGAAGTCTATAAAAACTATTCTTTTACGGTAGTTAGCCTCAGCAGCTCAAGCTCGTGACAAAGTTTTCCAAGTATTTCTTTCTTTCTTCGGATATAACATAAGTCTCTCGAAAAGGGATTTATGATACTTGGTCATTGCTAATAAGGTAAAGGGTTTCATGCAGTCATGGCACTCGCATGGAGTTTTGCCAAACAGTGGGAATAAAAGTAAAATGTCAGGATGCCAGCCAAGCCAACAAATCGGCTATATGCTTGTAGAATTATGACGATGTTGTGAGTTTACTTTCAATTGACTCCGATTTGCTCGGGCTGGACCTCCAGCGTGGTAGATCCAAGATGCGGCATTTATGATTTAATGTTTTAGGATTTTATTTTCCGTGATAATTCATTAGTTTAATATAGATTTATCTTGTTCAATCAAAGTTCCAAAAGTCGAATTGGATTTTTGAATTGAATTTGAACATGAATAAAAGCATGGTATAAAGAATCATACGAATCAGTCAATTGTCTTTTGGTTTTGTGAAGATAGGAATTGAAGGGTTCTATTGTGGCCTTAGATTGAATATTTAACGGTATGATGACGGAATATGTGAAAACAAGTTACTATTACATATTCATACAAAAATAGTTTTGTTAGATAGATTAATAATTAATAGTAGATTAATTAGATAGAAAGTTAGATAGATTAATTAGTTTCAAAGAAGCTATTAGCTATTTATATGTCTACTCATCATTGAAGGAATTTCTATGGAACATTGAACCCTTATCAAAAGTCAAAATCGAAACGCTGCTACTTCAGCGTGCATCTCCTGGAAGAGAAAGTCTTAGAAATGGAATAGAGAAAGTTGAGAGTTTGGACTTAGATGCCACAAAGGGTAGATTAAGTGTTGCCTAGTTACATCGTATAGAGCATACCCATCCATACGCATGGTATACATTACATGCTGAAATGAAAAAAATATTGATACGAGGATCGTTTCATATGTTCCATATTTTTTTCTGATCGACACTATACTACGAAATCGGTCGGCTATCGAACTTAAATCAAAAATATCTAAAAACATGTGTGATTTTTGTTGACATAAAAGGTATAAAACATAAGGGGAGATCATACGAAATGACTCTCGTAGAGTCGGTAAATGGTATTCAACGCATTATCATCACAATTTTTTAAAACTCAATTCTAAATATAAATAGGCTCAATACTATAGCTGTGAAAATTCAATAATTTTCCTAAATATTCAGTGCCCGTGAGACGATGGGTAATTGGTACTGTACTGCACATGAATTTTCATGGGGATGAATTGCGATGACGATGAGTCATCTCTCTACAAATTGTCAGACAGTCGACGTCGACAATCCCATGAATGGCCAATGATATTAGAGATGTTCCAGATACTTCAAAAACTCAAGAAAAATGTGGGCTCTGAAAGCTGAGCTGGTGTCTTTCTAATTTTAGACCATGATGTGCCAAGGGAGCCCTGGTCAATGACTCCGAGAGACAGGTCCTATTTTCTTTTATGATGATTCTTTGGTTACCAGAAAGTTGAGAGTTTAAAGTTGGAAACTAGAGTGAATTCGAAGAGAATCAGTGAAGTAACTGACAAGGCATTGGACCGAGTCAATGCTTCCAGCTATCTCGAACTTCTCTATTTGCTACTTTGCTTTCTCCAGATGCTTTGCCACAGGAAGAGCCATCAGCTTTCTCCTGACAGCCAACAACTGCAGCCTGGACTGTATTTTGGTCCCAAAGGATCAGACGGCAGTAGGTTGAGGTGGTGGATGTGGGTACGGGTACGAGAGGTTCGTATTGGTTCCGTTGGCAGAACTATCGATCCACCAAGGCTCTTGGTGCAGTTCCTGACGTCAGGACCGTACACCCCGTTATTTAGAGTAGAGCTGCCAGATCAAAGGGATAGGGCCAATCTCATATGCTCCGGGTGAAAGCCGCTCTTGTGGTTCCTTATCATCACTTTCTCCGCCTAATACAATTCCCGAGACTTGGGTAATCATTCCGGACTACAAATCTCACCAAAGGCTTCTCTTGAGAACAGGATCTTCTTCATCATTTAATGGCAGTTCGGATCCTCTTTGATACCATGGAACCAATCCCTCCTGGTAACTTCATAACGAGATAATAGAGCCTGACCTACATACGGCACAAGTCAATTTCTGGGTGAATGGGATGTAATCAATTTTATAAATTAGTCTCTGTCTCTATGACTTGGCTCCTCTATTAGTTACCAATGACCGAGTCTAGGTACAGATATAGCTTTTACAAAATCTATATATTTTTAAGATTATATATTTTATGTAGAACATCACATCTGCAGATATATGGAAGCTACTGATCTGAAGACCGTTCTGTCTCACATCCCAGATATCAAAATCAAAACGTCATATGTTGAAATAGCAACGCATTGAGAAATATACCGAAATTTTATATGTCGTAGAATAGGATGTATTTCGAAATATTTGTTCCAATAGCGTTATTAAGTTGACAATTTACTGAGACATTATTCTCGATAATATTGAGAATTTTCCTTGTCAGAAACCAAGATGCAAAATATATTCATAAATAATCTATACTATGTTGTTTAGAATTAGAACTAACGTGCTATGCAGGTCCCACGATTATCCATGAAACTACGACATGCAAAATTGGGAAAATTTGTCATATGACATTTCGCTATAAGGGTTTGACATGAAACCGATTTTAGAAGTTTTTTGACATCCGCAGTTTTGATATATGGTGGTAAACAAGCTTTATATTATCAAAAACAGTACATTCTGGATCTTAATATTTTATTTTGGTTTGGAGCAAATTTATAGTGAGAAAGTTTCAAAGTTTCGAACAATTTCATGATAAATTCTTTGTTAAAGTTCATGTTAGTTGAAGCTGAGCCTCGTGTTGGTGTTATTAGTGTGTGCGTATATCCTATTTCCAAACAAGGATAAAGTAGAAACTTTTCTATTAAATATATCCTTGATGTGATGACGTAAGTCGTTGTTGTTCTGGCTTGAACTTTTGCAAAAGTAGTTCAAACTTAGTGTCAGGAGTCAAGAGAGAACGGAACGAACACACGGAATTAAAGCTTGCAGCGCCAAAATCGACACAGGACGTATCAACGTGCATTAAATTAGATGCATTCTGTACATATATTAGATCATTCTTTTTGACGTAATTTCATATAATTTAATATCTGAGGCCTGATTGCATGTATTTGTTGCAAACTGAATGGGATAAAAAATGTAGTACATAGAGAACGAGACTTCATTTTCTATTTATACTTTCTTTGTTCAGCAACCTCATTTGTTGGCTCAATCTAGTCTCCATTCAATCAGAGTGAACGTCATGCATCATCTCATGCAGGGTTTCCATGAATATTGCTTTTGTATTTATAAGTACAGCTTGAGTTGCAAAACCAACTTCATATTTTGTGCAGCTTATCAAATCTCAATGTTCTTAGGTAAGCAGCTCAAAAAATGCTCAACTCCCTCAAATTTATTCAAAATATTTCATTACTGCTCCTGATCAAAGATGAAATTACAAACTGGGATGTGGGATGTGAGCATACCTGTAATGGATGCTAGCTAATGACGCTTTAACAAAGTGTGGAACCTAGAAACCCTAATTTTGAAGATGCTCGACAAGAAAAATCCAATGTTATTGAGGCCAGCCGCCTTACTAGAAGAATTTATTGGTTCTGGATTCAATATTTTCTCTTATGAATTACTTATTCGGTTCAACTATGATTTTCGGATGGCATTTGAATTTGAAATTTTTATATTTTTTAGGGGATAAAATTTAACTTTTTTACGGTTTATAGTTTCTACGGAATTTTACGTCTTTGAGCAGTCTACCACGAATTCAGATAAATAAAAACCGAATTTATTTAAACTGCTTCTTAAATTGAAATTGGATCAGGCGAGGATCCTTAAAAGTGTAACACATAAGAATTTGTCATTTCATAAAATGAAGTTCAAACTTTAGTTTATTCCAAGTGCATAATATAAGATTGATTCATCTTCCAATTGTCTAAATGTCTAAGTGCAAAGTCTAGACCATTCCATGTTTTTTATGCGATGCTAAATCTGTAACAGACAACTACTTTTATGGATTTCCAAGCACTAAGAACAAAGAATACGGAAGGGACCAGGCCAAAAAGTAGTTAAGTAACTCGTTAGCTTAAAGTGGACGGAATGCAATTAAGAGGAATGTCCTTCTTGTTGCACTTTGCAGTCTCTTTAAGTTGGATCGGACGCGGACGGAGTTTGGCCGAGGATTATGAGTTAATATTTGGGCTTCCGCTAACTGGACTTACATAATATTAATATGCAGTGGTAGTTGGTAGTGGGTTGAATTTTGGTCCTATTAAAATCTGATTGCGTTGTATTGTAGACACTAAATAGAGAGACTTATACCTGCCACGCAACCTTGGGACCCATTCCGCACTTAAGTATTCTTAACACTAACGGCGAGGACTACACTCGGGCTCCACTGCACAATCATCTTGGACTAATCATTATGAGCAAGCTTTGAATTTAAGCGCTATCATCTTTTTCTTGTCTTTGAAAAATATTTATAATTTAGATTATTGTAAAGGGAGTGATTGTTAGTCAAAGCTGCCTTTCTCGTTTCAAACAGAAGTTGTGATCGGGTCCGATTTTATTTTGAACTGCCTGTTGCGGTTTAGTAAGTATGACATAGGGACAGATCTCCGATTACCAAAATATCGTTTACACCAAACCCTGATAATTGTAACCCTGATCGTTTACGTCATACTTCCATTTAATGTACCTACATTTAAATATTCGGTAAAATAAAATCAGTTTAAAAAAGCTTTAAATTGATGAATTTTCTAAATAACACTTTTCCAAAACACGAACTTAAATCTGAATAATACATAGGAAACAAAGTTAAACAAAAATCTCCTAAGAATCTCAGAATTAAATAAAATTAAGTATATAAAAAATCAAAAAAATCTCTAACGCTCCAATAAAATCAGCAAAATCAACAAAATCTCAATTTTGAAATATAGTAAAATCAACAAAATTGACAAAATTTCGACTGCTTCCATAGAATCAGCAAAAGCTAGAAAATCTCAATTGTTGAGATAGAATCACCAAAATCAACATCTCAAATGCTCCGATAAAATCCGCAAATACATCAAAATATCAAATGCTGCGATAAAAGCAGCAAAATCAACAAAATATTAAATGATGCGATAAAAGCAGCAAAATCGACAAAATATTAAATGATGCGATAAAAGCAGCAAAATCAACAAAATGTTAAGTGCTGCGATAAAAGCTACAAAATCAATAACATATTAAATGCATAATAAAAGCAGCAAAATCAACAAAATATTAAATGTTGCGATAGAAGCTACAAAATCAACAAAAGATTAAATGCTGCGATAGAAGTAGCAAAATCAACAAAAGATTAAATGCTGCGATTGAAGTAGCAAAATCAACGAAAGATTAAATGCTGCGATTGAAGTAGCAAAATCAATAAAAGATTAAATGCTGCGATAGAAGTAGCAAAATCTGAGTAATGCGATTAAATCGGATTATTTTATTCAAAGAAAAAAAATATTACAACCGCGTGCAAATTCCATTTGCAGACATTAAGTTATCAAAACTTTAAAATGTATTTTAAATAAAGATGCTGCCAGAGTATCATGTAAGTAATTGGTCACGGACTATTTATATATTTTTTATCTGTTCATGTCTTGACCAGATTTCCGACTTCAAAAATTGTTTGTTAAAACGGAAAAGCCTAAGCTTGGTTATGATAATAGTTTCTACCAACTACTTTGTTTCGTAGCTCCACTGAAAGGTCAACGTCAGATGAACCGCCTTCATGTCATAACAATTCCATCCCAAGGCTTCACGTGAACAGATTGATCTGACACATCTGGGTCCCTAGTCTTCGCTCAAGTTCAGGTATTCTCCATCTCCATTGATGGGGCGAAAGAGATTTGAGATGAATGATTCCTGACGTGGCTTCCTGTCACATTGACTTTTCATTACAGCACACAGCTACAGCTTCGAGATTTTGGTCATGTTTTATCTCAACTCCGATCACTCACACACAACATATTTTCTCATTTGTTTTCCGTGTGCAATTCCAATTTGCTAGTTATGTCATCCGGACAAATCTGTAAAAATAATCTCTTGGGCTCCAAAGACAATAACACTATATCTAATACCTAGTATATAGCTAAATTTCAGTATAAACTTAGAAACCGTCTTCTCAATTTTGCAAAAATGTACAAGAAAAACTTAATGTAAAATTCAGTTTTGATGTAATTAAGTGGGGTAATTAAGTTTTCAACGCGCAGAAATATTCAGCTTATAAATTACACTAAATTGCGTTTTTTATTCACGACTCATGCGCGTACTTACTCGTAAAATACATCTTAAAGGCATGCCAGTGTCGAACCATTGATATGCATAAAATCTTTTCAATGCTGAAAGTATAAAGAAAATTGAAACGTTACAGAATTTGAAATGTTTAAAAATAATTACAGAAATCATGGCTGTCAAGTCAAGACAGCAAGCACATTGTTAATTTTAATAATTTTGAGACTAAAAATAAAACAAAGATAGGCAATTCAACAAATCTCAAGGCACCGGTAGATTTACTTAGAACATACAATTCCCAGATTAGCCAAACCGGATATGGCTTAAGAATCCATAAAACCATACTTTCATTTCATAGCAATCAAATGAACCTTGCAATATCAGAAGTTTAGGCTGTGTACTTGTTGAAATTTTGAATATACGAGTCGTGATCATGATGATAATCATACCTTTTGTTAAATTAATTAATTAGTCTGCAATTAGTGGTTGGGAATCCTTACTTTGGCCAAGAATACATTGGAGCTAATCGTAGGACTGCGGTGCAATATACAATTGGTTGCATTGAAGCTGTTAAACCGTGAACACTTTACTATTGTTGTGAGATGCAGGATGGAGGATGGATGGAACGAAATGGAGAGCATTCCTTACGTCATTCAATAGGTAAACAGTTACATAATGATCTCCGCTTTCCGTGACATTGCATTGTTGCAGGAACTGAAAGGAACTGTGTGTGTTGCGTGAAGGTAAAGGTAACGTGGTTCTATCATCACTTTACCACATCAGACAAATTAAATCTCATGAGATGATCATTGGGAATCTGTAGTTTGACAAGCAAAACATATGCTACATCTACAACTTGTGTAATACTGACTTTAAGTTTAAGTATCATGCTGACTGCTGACGCGGGTACCAAGCGGAAATTTCAGTTCAAATCGTTCTTGAGTATATTAAAAGGTGTATACAATATACAAAGGTGAATACAATATGATTGTTCCCGATATGCAAAGAAATCCATAAAACTCCTATAAAAATTGATTTACAGTTAAGTTCAGGCTTCTTTTTTTTCCAAAAACGGATGGCGGTAAAAATATTGATGAAACAATCATTCATTGTGATTTCAATAATTTTAACAATCAGGGAAAACTTATGAAACTCATTCTCCAGAAGGCAAAAAAGATATCTCGAAACTCATGTAATATTAAATAAATTGAAGAATAGACACAAAACGCGTATAAAAATTGAAAATATTAAATTAATGAATAAAATTAACATGATTGGGTTCAAATAGATTCAATTTTAAAAAGCACAAAAATCCATTCAAAAATTAAAAATGGAACACTTAAACCACGATATTTCTATATTTAAGCAAAATTATTTGTAACAAAACAATCCTGGATTCACCGAAAATCCAAATCCAACTTTGTGTAAACATCGTTTTGACTTGGAAAGATAAATCAAGAACGGTTAAAAGTGTAACTAATTGCAACGTCTGCTAGTTACGGGTTTAATGGTTGAATGTGAAGGTGATATACGATAGAAGCTGAGCTGCACGTCAGTTGGTTGACGAGAACGGAAGTAAATATAATTGTTATCTGTCATCACGTTTCGTAAACGTAAATGTGTCCTCGGGTACATGTACGTACACATTAATTAATTGGTTGCATTTCAGACGCTAGACAAAATTGAGTGCATGAAGTATTAATTTTTCATCTCACTTTAATTAGAAATATAAATACACAGTCACAAGGCTTAATTATATTAGATTTTCGTTTCCATCATACGGCATATGTGACCTTTCAGATCGCAATTAATGAGTCAGGGAACCGTATTGGGTATTGGCCGTGAACCCATCATCAAGTCGCTAAATATTCGCATTGTTGTTTGTTGAATGCTGTTCACAAATTCGTCTGGTAGATGGTTCAAAGTCTGTTTATGGTTGGCATTTCATTTAATTTTTGTGTGCCCTGCTGATCAGAATAAACTGATCTTAAGTAGGCGTCGAACTTCGGTTTAAACATTGATCAGCTTCGAAATACTGCACGTACGCTATGATGAACAGTATGAAAAAATCATTGAAAAACATTGGAAGAAATTGTCTCACTTCCATTTTGAAAAATATTGCCTGCGGGCTAAAGTGATAAGGTGCCTGCGTTGCATGCATAACTACGCTTCATGAAGTAAAGTGAAAAGACCATTAATGTATTGACTAATGACGAAAGTATAGCGTAGTCGCTTATGAAACATTTTTAGTGTCTTTAATTGGCGTCAGTGGAGGCTGTGTTTTGTATGTATGCTATTATTCTGATTCAAAGGTGAAAACATAGCGTTTGCATTTTCTTTGAAATTAGTCTTCCAGTTCGGCGCATTTCCGTGTAGAGTTTATTAATCTTGAAAATCCTTCCTGCTAATTCTCATTGCAGTTTATTCAAGAAGCAGCTACTGACGCACGTTGCCGTTTAATATTCATGGAGATAAAAGTGAAACCTTGATCCCAGTAAAACTAAGAAGAAATTAATATTACATTTTCCCTTTTTAATGAATTTTGGACCATAAACCTTGAATCGACAGAGGAACTCTGACACCATGCGTCAATGTACACCGGGTATTGCGCTGCTAAAGAGCATCAACGTCAATGTACGGGAAACAGGTCAATCTCGACACAGCTTGATTGAACACTTGAGAACTTGTAATTCAGGTCGGGGGTGGGCGATGACAAGGACGTCAATTTCATTGTGTCTTGTGTGGAAATAATTAAATATTCAAAAATAAACAACAACAACTAGTAGTTTACTTTAATACGAAATTGGGTAACGGTTTGTAGCAGAAGTTGAATAAATATTTTTTCGATGGAGGTTTGGTTGACACTTGAACTTGACTACCGAATCTTCCTTTCAATGTGATTTGTAGCTTATGTGGGTTACCGTAACGAATTTATAATTTATAACTTTTAGGTGAAGTTTCGGCTGATTCTTGATTCACTCAGACTCGGCGGAATTTATCAGTGGAAGTTTTCAGAGTATTGAACCATCCGACTATCATAGGAAATTCGTCACAAGAAATATCGTCAATAACAGGAAGAAGAGCGCGGTAGACCTGATAATCTTCCTTGTTAGGCTTGTTCCTGTAAAACGAAAAAAAAACTTGTAAAATAAACGAATGATGTAGAATTCCGCTTGTTCTAAGATCCTTTTAAAACTCACCCATTCACAAACACAGAAATGGTATCACACTCATCGAAGTACTCATCATGGACTGGCGATGGAGGGGGTGTGAAGTAGGCTTCCTCTTCGTCCGAAGGCAGTTGATCGCCAGATTGGAGCAAGGCAGTAGCTCGAGAAGACAAATAAAGACGTTTCAAGTGGTTCTCCAAAAGCTCGAGTCCGGAAGGGGAGCAGAGGTCACAGAATCCATCCAAAAAGACCCAGTATTCATTCCAAGCAACATTCTGTTCCAGGGCATACTTCCTGCCAACTCGCTCCAATCCTTTACTTGGATCTCCTAGACGAATGCTCTTGTCCTCGACAATTGAACGACATGGAGATCTTCCTGGTGTGTATGATCTGGGTGACGTGAGAAGGAAGGACAAGGTGGATGGAGTATATTCGAGGTCTTTGGACATCTCAGAAATACGGCGTCGTCGTGGTGGAGGGGTGACTTGGATTGGCGTAGACGTTTCGCTTTGGCCTTTGTGAGAATTAAGAACTGAATTGTATTTCGGAAATGGCGCTGCCGTCGGATCATTTCTTGAAGGACGTTCTGGTGATCCAAGAGGTGGCATGGGCGATTCAGGCGGAGTATCGCAAGAACTTTGCGGGTTTCCCATAACGGCAGAGTACTTGAGAGCTTGGTAAAATTGGACAGCTTTCTCGTTATCCATTGGACCTGCATAGGCACGAATTACTTTTGGAGTTCCAAGTCCACCCCTGGGAATCAACTGCAGGTCAGCTGGCCCAAAGTGTTCCAACTGAAAAACATTACACATTTAATTTTGAGGCTGAAAAAATTCGTATTTTCTTAATAAATAGCGAGCATGTGCTTCCTCCTTTACTTTGTATACATATGTATCGAGCAATCACCGATACAAACGGAATATTTCTTCGTTGTAAGAAGATAAGCAAGAGGCAACGTTAAAGGGTGCTTCCGGGTCAGACAGACACTACATTAAATTATTAAATATGCATAAGCACATGAAAATAGAAGTAAAACAATGTGGTGAGCCATTAGGTATATACAAATTTCACGGACTGGATACATTAGCCTGTAAGTAACCCTTGGTTTTTCTTGTGACCTTCCACGCCTTGCCACGAACAGTATGTAATGCTTTGAAAAAGTAATTAGGAGCTTACCACAGTATCTCCAAACGGTTTCGTGAACGGCGCTGGGGTGTAGTTGCTAAGATATTTGGGATCAACCGGTTTCCCAACAGTCGGCTGAGATTCGTTGACTGGGTTACGCCAGATTGGCACAATTCTGTTTTCAAGAAACAGACGACGAATACTATCACCATTTTCCGTTTGACGACCTCGGCTTCCAATTACCTAATTTTCAGGATAATAAAGATGTTGATGTTGATACTATCACAAATATATTCATGGATACTTAAAACTTAGGCAATATTGTAGTGTGACTTGCATCTCACCTCTTGTGCCGTTTTCCCTTCTCTATTACGAATGGTACTATCACAAAGTGGATGGCTGAGAAACAATTTTACAATCTCATAGAAACTGAATTTACAAGCGAAGTGCAGGGGAGTCTCCAGAGCTCCCTTGTCCGGAGTATTTAAGTACATATCAGTCAGGTACCGTGTTCTAGAGCTAAAATTAAATAATATTTGAATATGATTAGGACTTACGACACGAATATTATAACAAAGGCATGACAAATTCCTAGAACTTCTTAGACCAACTTGGATAATGGAATTATGAAGGTCAATCCAAAAGTTTGTTAGAATATTTGAGGATTGATATCACTGGTAGCGAAAATAATGCTCTCTTTTAGTCAACACACACACACATACGAAAAATTGGACTTTGTTTGCAAAATGTGCAGTCACCTTCATTTCTTGAATCAAAACTATTTTTGAAAATCAAAACGTCGTTGGTGATAAACCCCAAATGATCATCAACTTTAAAGAACATTAAATTACGCATGTTAACATTCATTTTAAATATTAAAAATTAACCGTTTCTTATTCAGAATTTGAAGCCCTTTCTAATGGTGCTCATTTTCAAAAATAGTTTTGATTCAAAAAATGAAGGTGACTGTACATTTTGAAAACAAAGTCTTATTTTTTGTGTTGACTGATTGTATAGCTACTTGCTTCTTGGTTGGGGCCAAATACTGAGGGAATTAATAAATGTCCAGAAGATGATAAAACCCGTATAGTATCTTGGTCTCGCCTTACCATTCAAACTTGATAAGTCAGTAATCTAATTTGCGAGTCAAAAATCATTAAGCTTATCCCGTCCCACTCATATTTTAGAACATTATAATGTACTTCACGATCTAGTCACTGATATTCATCTAAAAACACTAAAAGTAAAGTCGTTTAGTTTTGGGTTTTTGGATTGTCCCTCGTGTAATTGTACTGTTAACCCTTACTTTCGAATTTCCTGGGGGTCATCAGGGTAAAGGTACTTCATGAACGAGATTCCGTTGACTGATGCCAAGATGTAGGTAGCAAGCTCGATGTTGCCTGCGCGAGCAGCAATGTGAAGTGCATTATAGCGGAATCCTTCTTGAAGAATCTGTGGGCCGTCAGTGGTTGTGGCCAGGAGTCTCGGGTTATTGACCAGGGCCGCTCTCACCCAGCTCACCTATTTCAAAAAGTTCGTCAATTAGTAATTAGTACTACATAGTAATAAGATTACATGAAAAGTAGTGAGTAATAACGCTACTAAAGACTTGTACGCCAAGTATCAGTAAATGAATTGAACTAACCTCTCCCCGCTGAATCTTCTGAGCAAGGAGTGAGAGATCCTGTGGCTTCGGTGCCGGGAAAGGGGACGGAGCTCCTTCGCTCCCTCTAACAACTCGGTTGCTCATTGTACTAGGGTTTTCAAAATGTAACCACAACATTTTATTAGTCAGGATTTTGCTTTCTTATTTGTTTTGTAGTAGTATGTTTGAGTAAAGATGTGATGATGGATGAGAGAGATGAAAGAGTGCGAGCGGTAGTACGTATTTTTTGAGGATCAGCTATCATTTATGCAGAGGATCAGCTGTTACTGTTAATCTACATCTACACATAAGTACTCGTAGCACCGGCTATGTTTTTAAACGCACATTATATTGAGCTAAACATTCTCGTATTCATGCTTACGCACTGTATACATTTGACGCAGTGTAACTTCAAACGAGCGTCACGGAAAAGATAGTACTGATTAGAGACAGCATTCCTACTCTGCATCTGCACTGCACTTACTGGCCTCGATCATTGTTTACTCATGATAAAACATTCTTACATTTGACAGTACACAGTAGTAGTGGACTACCAAAGGCTGGGGTACGGTATTCGACGAGATAATGGCCAACGTTTGGTAATCTTAGAACGTAGAGCAACTTTTATCTGGATTTTGGATATTTGAGTGTCTGTTTTAGTCTTTTTAGACAAAGCCAACAGCACCTTCTGCTGTCCGTTGGACTCGAGGCTGGACAAATGACACTGGCACCTAAGGCAGACTCGAGAGAAGTTTGATAAACACCACGGACACGGACCACGGACTTTGTTGAGTCATGTTAACTTAAATGAAATGCCAACGTTCAAAAGATCCCAATAACGTAGTGCCACTGTGCCACGTCATACATTCAGTTCACTACGCGACCAGTCACGGTACTTATGCCTATGACTTCTTCGGTCAAAAACAACACCTGCCCTCTGCCCCAGACACCAGCAGCTGTTGCTGTTACGGTACTGTGTACTGTCAGCTCCCCTCACTGCACTCTGACACTCTCATTGTACTGCATAACTTAACTTTATTGGAACAGGGTTCAACACTGGGTATATTCAGAAATTCGATTTAAGCCTAATTCGTAAAATCCAAATTAGTATTTCCTACTTGTGAATTGAAAATGGTTGGATTGGAATGGAAATGATCAAGACTTACATATCGAATGGTGGCTGATCGTCCCAGCTTGTATGTATTGTTAATGTCGACCTACAATTTACAGCATGTCCTAAGTTCAAAGTACTTCAGTAACATGGAACTTTTCAACTTATAAAATGTTGTAAAAGCAGCTGCAGCAGTCTGCATCAACAGTGAAAGTGGAGCTTCTGTGAGTATTCTGGACTGAATGAATGACGAATGACAAGACTTTGGAGATCGAGTTCCCTCCAAACACACAAGGAACTCTTCCACGTCTCAGTCACGGATGGAACAATCGTACCGTCTCAGCCAGCTCGCGTTCCTCAAACACAAACAAGGTTGTATTACATACATACAGTAAATGCTATTGTCATGCTTGATGTTATTTATGTTGTTAGTTGTTATAGGAAATCAAATTCCTAAAATTAACGAAAACTACCAAGGTATTTGAATATAATTAAATTGACAGTACTTTAATTGAAACTAATAATTGCGACTAATATTAAAAACTAGCTGACCCATTTGTCAGTGATATAGTATCACTGATTTTTGCGTCTGTGTTCTGAAATTTTCGAACGCTTAATTAATCGAGTTTCAGTCGAAATTGTTGTGCAATATTCATCTCATCAGTATGTTTAGTAACGTAACACACGTAACCCGTGAATATCTTTCGATAACCCATTAAGTGTATGTATGTACGTTGCTATGACATTCGAGTCCTGAGTCTGAGTCCTGACTGTTATTTGTAGCGGATGTGAGCATTATATTTAACTGTATTTTATTAAAGTGGATACTTACTATTATTATTTTAACTTTATGGCGAATTTCGCGGGTTAAATGTTATTGAAATTGAACATGGATTGTTTAAAAAATAGATACAATAATTAAGTTTTAAAAAAATTAAACACACAACGAAATTATAGAACTGCTTGTAGGTTTACAAATTACCTTACCTCACCACCCTGTCTGGCAAAGACACAACAGACAAATGGAAATGGATGGTTAATGGTCGTCATGGTCAACCCAGACCAAACAGCCATGTAATTTAATGACTGCGTCTGTCATTTGATATATTACGCAATATTCCATGTAGTTGTTTGTGAAGTTATTATAAGAAAAACGAAGTCAAATCTATGTATGTTATTAGGATCTACATACAGTAAATAGTTCAAGTTAATGTTAAATATTTACGAATATATATATATAGGCGTATTCAAACGCCTACGTTGATTTACGCTTGAAAAATGCGAAGTATGGAAAAATACATTTAAACTATTTTAGGGGTACTAAAATAATGTTTTTGGTGCAATCAAATTACATTTACGACTTTCCTGTTATTCTTTATATTAATTTTAAGGTTCATAAAGGCTTAAATAGAGCTTTTCAGTTAATGTTTTCTAAAATGTACACAAACCAATATTTTCAATTTACACAACTTCTAGTAATGCGGAGACATGGTTCAAAGTTCAAGTTCGATTCAAGGAATCAATGCACAACAGGAAAACAGGATAGACACAACGACACGACAGAAGACACAACACGAAGAGCACGAAATAAGTTGATATTGATTATGCAGATGAATAAGGTCTTATATGTATATTTAATTCTGAATGAATTTAATTGTTTCATTTGTATCTTCTATTCAACACGTCAGACACGAGGTTCAATGCCCTTTAGTCTAAATGATAAAAATAATTACAGATGACTTAACTGACATTGAGTTTCGTAAATCTGTATAGTGTCTGTATACAGTCAATAAATGCCATTTGGAATTGTTGACCATCCCATTTGTTTATGCTTAGGTACGAACGAGGCCTGAATCGTAGTTTTTTTTTGTCGATTGAGATTTTTTTTTATTTGACTTGAATTGAATGTTGAATTTACAACAAAATATATGTATGTACAACTGTATAACTTAATTCCTCTGCATTTAATAATTCTCATTAACTGCTCAATAATTAAGGAATATCAATGCCCTTACATTCAGGCCTGCACAACCGAGAGAACGCTGAGGTGAACGCCTGGGTTTCTTAATTTTCATCTCAGTAGAGGCCGTCCGCGTCGACGGAATCCGATCTCGCGTTGAAACTTGAAACCATAGACATTCGAACATGTGTGTTAGCTATGTATGTATAATACCTAGTTGAAACATCGAAGACGTTTGAAGTGCGAGTGTGCGAGTACCATACTTACCACTAAATATGTACATATAGTAATTCTAATAGTTTTATTCAATATCTCCATCAATAAATGCCAAATTAAACCCAATACTTATTCTTATACTTGACTCAGAACAAATGCCAAATGCCGTTTGTATCATGCACATGCATCCAAACGCGGATCACTTTCATAGTCTTGAATTTTTACGTACATGTGGAAGCAGCCGATTTATAAAAATTACGAACAAGTTCGCATACTTTCAAAAATAAGCACAAGATCTTTGCAAATACAGGTTTTTTCCCTGTTAATAATTGCAACGCTACATTGTAAGCTCACAGTGCATTTAAAGCAATTTTCACAGTATATCTGGTATATTGCTATTGGTACAACATAAATATGACTATTCGGCTTGGAAACAGAAAGTTTTTGATAATCTTGATAACCTTCTATTTGTCAGTTCACTGTGCAATACCTGTAGTAATCCTAATTCAATATTTGTCCAGCGAAATTACGAACTGTTGCTTGTGATAGTCTATATAATGTAAATCCCATTAAAATCAGCATAAAACCGTTTCAATGTCAGATGAAACATGAAAACCAGATGGTTTTAAATACTTGAATTAATAAATAAAATAGTAAAATGATTAAATGAAAGCACCAGCCACTTTACATAATCACTAACCTGTTGGTTCAATCAAAATCTGACTTATCCTTTCAAATTGTTTAAAATATGCAAACAAAAAGTTAAGTTAACGAACCTGGACATAAAATTAAATTAGCCGAGCACCACAAAAATAAACCCTATTCCAAGCGACTGCTGTGCTGAGCCACTTACCCTGCCACAAACGGATGTGTTCTTCAGAGTAAACTATTTAAATATAATTTCGTAGAATTAAATGCCTGGAACCAAAGTAGGGTCAGAGGGAAGTCGGACTCTCTGATTCGGCTCCTGATAGGATTTAGTGGATGGAAATAGAAAAAGTAATGCAATTTAAGAAGCAGATTCGGTAGACGGGAGAAACTGGCATTCGGCTTTCCCCGTGCTTTCTCCACATCTAATATTCCCACAGAATTCAGTTAGGAACCCAAGTGAAGAACTACTGAGACGAGCTGAAGGAGAAGCGGAACACTCCCTGTTTATTGCATTTGAACTAACTTGTAATCAGAAAATAAAAAGGGGGGAGGTTGAGGAAACTTCAAAGGCAGAGAGATAATTATTATGAAATTGGTCCATAGTTGGATTTTGGGCTTTATCTCCTTATAGTCTCCTCGGCCTTCCGTTCCCAGAGCAGAAGCAGGAGGCAGGCAGCAGCCCTTGGCTTTCTCCTACCCGGATTTTCTTTGTAGTTTTTTTTTTTTGAACGGTGAGCCAATTGAGGTTACTCCACGCAACTCAACCGCACATTGGGCTTTCCTTCAAATGAAGACGAAAGAGATGAAAAGTTTGAGGATTGGTTCAAGCCATCCCTACTCTTTTAACCTCGAGGGAAAACTTGATGTCAATTTTCCCTTGTTTTCACACAAGAGTTGAGATTTGGGATAAATATGATTTGGAAAATATTTATTGGCTTCCTCATAATCTCTTTGTAGTTCCTGTTCAATTCCCATTTGGTTGGATGACGCTCAAACGACTCTTGAACTCATCTCGCTTCTTTTATTTTTCACATCTCTACCTTTTCTGCAGAGAATGTGGTTGTGGATGAGTTAACCTGGGAATTAAAATTAGAGGTGAGGCGGAGGAACCGTACCAATCTGTTCCGTTTCATGTAGATTACATAGGTACAGGGTGAATTGAGGATTGCTTGTGTTAGGCTTGGGGAATCAGCGCCCAAGCGACTACTATAATGCATGGAACATTGTTTACTACTTCGTTTTATTAAGAAACATAATTTAAAATTATGCTTAAGGCAGCTAAACATTATTTTCATAATTTGGAAAGGTTAGGGTTGTTTATTCAAAGGCTCAATGTGACTTTTTGGGAATTTTGAAAATTTCTAGTGGCTACGAAATTTATCATGTCTAAACTGACCTCATAGAAAAATGCTAATATTTTGCGCATTAGATCGACAAGGTTGGTAAATTTGAACAAATGGGTTTATGGCCGTAGAAATCAACTTATTTCACGTGATACTTGTTTATTCGTAAAGACAAATCTGCGTTCTCGATTGTGCAACCTTTTGAACTCGTCCTGGAGATATTCGTTTCCGTTCACCATTATCAAATCAATTTCTACCGAAAATACAACTAATTGAAAGAAATTATTAATTGCATTCGTTTAGGGATTTTGTTTGCTTTTATTGCATCAAGGACGACCTGTACCTTACGTTTACATGGAGCATTTGATATAATTAATAGAAATAAATGAAAAAAACAATAGCTGTATCAAAAGGATGCGTAATCTTAGCATATTTCTAAGTCATCTCTTAGTTACAATTGAAAATCGACCATTATATTTAAAATTCATGCAAAGATTTGAGCTTTTTACATAAATTCGAAAATGTTTCATCAAATCTGGAAAATTGCTCGCACAATCACCAGACACACTCAGTATATTTTGAAATCTATGTGTAAGGTCGTGCACGGTAATCCAGTATTGCTCTAAAGCCTTCATCCCAACTCCCAATGTTTGTTGTGAGTATGGACTTAAGTCATGTCATTGTTGAGAAAGGACCCACTTATCTTTTTTTGGCAAAGAAGAAAAGCTGGGTTCTTGTATTTGGAGTAGCTGAATCATAAACATCTTGAGATGTTGTACTCCAGTCTGAATGGGTTTTACATAGACCCGATGATGATTGTTTGTTCGGCTTGTCAAATGTCTTGAAGAGTCTATAATCCCATAACTTCCTTCGTCCTGTTGACCTGCTGGGTCCTTAAGCCGACTCGTTGTACAACGTGTACTTGAAATCTGAACGTAAGTGCCCCTTGGATCACTCCAGAGAAGGAACAATGGGTTCTATAGACTCTGCAGTGGAAGAAGAAGATTTGTGCTAAAAAGACAAAGTACTATTTATTGAGAAGCTGGAAGAAGGTCTGTTGTCAGGATCCGTTTCCAGCTTCATTGTTGTGGAAAGGTGTGTATGGTGATGAGACTATGAGAGGCTTGGCCACCACAGCAGGAGAGAACGTCTGATCTCCCAAGGAATGCCCGAATGTCCTAGTCCGTCCATTATAGTCTGTGTACAGCCAAGATAAGAGGATTTACACACACAAATCCATCCACTTCAATATTTTACTCAAAGTCCCTTCCTCTAACCTTCCCACCTCCGAACATTAGAAATTCCTAACCACTCAACTATTTCCCAATTTTGGAGATCAAGCCTGAAAAACAGAACCATGAAACCATCCGGTTTTATATGCTTTTAATGCGATAAAATTTTAGGGCGAATTTTATGCTACAGGCGGAACTTTATTTTCGAATTAAGAACTTAAATTACGCAAGACGTATTTTTACGCTTCAGACGCAACTTTTGGACGAATTTTTATGTTTCAGATTTTTTAATTTAATTAGTACAATTTAAGTTCATATTTTTACGAGTATTGAACCAAATCATGCCACAGAAATTAGGAACGATGTTTCAAAAGATATGGTTGAAAATTGTAACTACCTTTAATATGTTCTCCAGAATACTATTGATTGAAGTTTAACCGTTTTTTAAATAGTAGGTTTAATTGATTGTTCATCTAACCAATCTCCAATGTCTGAGTATCAGTGCCAAGTGCCACAGAAGAATCAAAGCTTTGAAAATTGCGTTGTCAAGTTATGTAATATTTTACACTGGTCTTGCACTTTAAATTAAATTTCAGGATCTGCATCCGTTGAAAACCCTTATTGCTTTATAGGAAACAAAAAGTTTCATTTACAAAATGTATGTTCGAATTGAGCTTTCTATTAGAATTCGATTCCTGTAATTTTCGATAGAAAATTCTTTGACTCAAATTATTGAACCAAGTAGTACCTTGTATTTGATAGGTAATGCTAAGTATTTTTGCATGTTTCGTCGGTGAAAGTCCAAAATTTGGTAAATCCCGTCTAATACGAAAGGTACTGGTGTGAAATACAATTTTGACATTGTAGCGATGTTTTAGCACGAATTAATTACAACATAGATGATGATGGCATTTAAATACTGGTTAATTCGAGTAGATGTGGGTTTAGATTAAGTAACGTTAACCTAACTCACCAAATAATTTAAACCGCTTCAAAAGATTCGAAAACCTAGCTCAAGATGAGTAAATATCCAAGTTTTAGCACAGCTCTTAATATTTCAGTATTTCGCTTGAGTACATGTGTTAAAACGCTCTTTATTATTTGCAAATGCAAATGGAGCACTCCCTTGCCTTGGAGCAATCACTACAACTCCATTTTAATTTCAACTTTCTGGCCTACCAGAAAGACAAACAAAAACTGGATTCCAGAAAGCGAAGAGCTTGTGCCTGGAAGCCATGAGTTCTGGAATTGGAAGAAGAATTGTTCCTAGCTTGGGCGAGACAATGAATGGGCGGCAGAACGTGAAGCCATAAGTCCTTTCCACGCTTATTTTTAGTAATAACATTATGATGATTCTGATGTGATTCTTGTTGTTGATGCGAATAATAATTGCGTGGGTTGTCGTCCAAGTGTGTTTTAAACCATGTGCCCTCACTCCCAGAGAAGCCCAAGCCTTCAGTTTTCCCCAAGTCCAAAGACAGGCAGACAAGGAGGCAAGAGTTTTCTAACTTCACGGCGGATTAGCCAGAAGTCTGGTCAGAATGGACGCAGTCAACCGAGAAGATGAAGGGAAAAAGGAATGGAGGAAAATTGTTTCCCCTCAGAAAACGACGCGGCTCGGGCCCTTCAGCTAAAATCTCCCGCAACCGAGGAATGAGACCGTCGTGAAACGGAACTCGGCCCACAGCCAAGCAACTTCACCACTGCCTTTCCTTACATACACAAAATTAGTTTAACACACAAAGTCCCAACTCGCCAAGATCAATTCAAATGGAAACAGATGGATTCTTTTTGAAGAAAATGGGAAATCATGTTTGAAAGGTCAAGTCCGAACTTAAGTAGTTTCTCGGGTTCTTGGAGCAGATAAGAATTGGAAGACGCTAGGATAAGCCGCTCCTTGTATCAGTCACAAGGTTTGGGATTTAGGATTTTAGAAAACGATGTTCCGTGGCCGTAAGGCTATTAATCCAGTCCTACAATTTAGGGCGTGCTAGATGATTGACCTTGAAGCCCTAAAGTTGAATTTGAAAATAACCGTAATCAACAGTTGACTTTCTTGAAACTTAAAAATTTAGAATGACTTAACATTAGTCTTACCACCGCAACTAAATCCGATTCTCACCGCAAAATGACTGACTTTAACGTCGTTAGCGGTTAAGCTGAGCCAAGTTAGGTTAGGTACCCTTGGGTATACGTATAGGCAAGTCTAGAATATTCGGATAAAATTTGCGGTGTACGAAGTGATTCTGCGCTCAACTAAGCTATGATCAAACAGGTTAAATTTGCGATGAGAATCGTATTTATTTACAATGAAATACGTAATGCTCTTCTGTAGTCAATTTCGCTAAATTTGCAGTGAAAATCGTGTCTATCTGTGGTTTTACTAAGCTATTCTGCGGTAAACTAAGTTATTGTCAATCCATTAAATTTTAATGTGAATTTTATTAGACTTCCGGTGAACTAAGTTATTCTGCGTTCAAATAAAAGTAAGCAGTAAGTCTTAGTAAGGTCAACTTAGTTGTGTTTCCTGGGATGAGTGAGAATTGTATTTATTTGCGGTTAACCAAGCCATTCGGCGGTGAAGTAAGTTATGATCATTTCAGTCAATTTTGAGATGAGAATCAGTAAGTCATATGGCCAATTTTAGCTAATTTTTCAGGAAGAAGTGAGAAATATATTTGCGGTGAGCTAAGCTGTTCTGTGGTCAACTAAATAAATTTTGCTGTGAAAATCTCATTTATTTGCGGTCAACTTAATTATTCTTCGGTGAACTAAGATATCGTCAACCAAATTTAATTTTGCGGTGAGATTCGCAATTCTTAGCGGTGAGACTATATCATAGATCATAGACACTTGGACTTTGGAATCCCTTCAAAAACCGGCATTTGAACCCAAATTCAGAAACCATGCAGGACAAAGGAGTTGAAAATGGAACAATGTCTTAATAACTCACCCTGATCATTATCATTACGCATTAGGCTTTCAGTTGCGGAGTAGATAGCTCAAACGACGAAAGCGCCGAAAACTCGTTTTTGAGGACAGAAGAGCGGATGAGCTACAAAGGATTTAAGGCTGTCGACTGGTTTCAGATTTTTAAATCCGCCGATACCCTTTTCTCTTCTTGTCCCACTTCTTTGTTCCTAAGAATAGTGAACAAGTAAATAGACGAAGCTTCTTTTCATATCATGAACCAAGAACCAACTCCTTTTCTATAATCCGGCTATTGATCTGATATTGATGAGAGACTCGACGAGTGTGAATGATCCTTCAGCTTTCAGCTACCTTGGCTTTCAAGACGCCGAGTTTCATGTCAGGCTTCGGCCTCTTTCAGGATTAAACGTCGGGTTTCTTTGGACACAAGTCTTGAGGTTTGGTTTTGGTTACAATCTACAATGGGGAGTAAATATAATTACAATTTCAGGGAGTGTTTCATAGTATACAACATGTAAATTTGGTATATCAATATAGAATTCTACAGCAATTTAAGGTTATTCTCAAGGAAACTCAGAATTTCACCAAAATGATGTACAAAACTCAAGATTTGAATTTTCAGCTGACACAATGTCGAGTTAAATAATTTTAAAAGTTCGCATTTGTCGACGGACGAGCAAGGCATGGTGCAACGAGCACATGTGTACCTTAATTCCATGACTCATGCATGCTGGAGCCTTAAAACCCGGTCCGCTTGACGAACAAGGAAGGCTGAGTGACAGGGAAGTGAAGTGAGAGCTGATTGGATTTAAAAGCAGGGATGATGGTGATCGGATGAGGCTTAATATGATATTGATGACGTACTACCAGGGCGACATGATGATGAATGAACTACTGAACTTAGCTTTGCATGAATTAAGCCACTGTCCAAAAATACATGGGAAAATGGGAACCGGTCCGAGTTCCGCGTCTTGCTTGAGTGAGAAACTCTTAGCCTTTACATTTTACATTTACCTAATGTGAATTTGGTAAGTAACAAATTATTTGAACGCATGATCTGCGATAGTAACTCAATTAGTGTGTCGAGATTGAGAAAAGGCTACAAGCAGGGAAGGAATTCGTATGCAAAGATATATTTTTTCGGGAGCTCACTGTATAGTAGATTTTGGAATTTTAGGTCTCAACGATTCACACCTTCTAATTAAAAAATGTTATACTGGATATTTTGTCAAGATTTTATTCAAATTTTGATGCAAATTTTTGCGTTCTTGAATAATGTAAGAGTATTATTGTATAATTTTATAGGTATTTATAGTTAATGTAAGGCATTTACGTCTAAAATGTGTATTTTTGCATAAAACTATTTTTCGATTCAGATTTGATTGCATATTTTGGCATGTTTTAAAAACTTTTTGAAGGTTTTGTAGTTTGTCTGTTATGATTATTTTTTTATTCAAAAGTCGTAGGTGTTTAGTCCATGACAATATCCTTCTTTGGTAAATCGGAATTTGCTTTAAATTTGACGTTTTCTTTGACATTTTTGCATTTCTTAACTTGGCTAACCGAATTTTAAAATATGAATTTTTCACAAAATAGAATTTTTTCTGCATATTTCATCGCATAACCTGGCCTTTTTTGGTGCATATTTCAGTGCATAATTGAGCCGATTTTAATGCATACAAACCTTTCCCTATCAATAACTAAGAAGACTGTATAATAAATAGAGGTTTGAATGAAGGAAGACTCGTGTTCCTGACAAGGACACAATGGGCCGAACTATAGACGCCTAATGTTGATTACAAAGCGGCAAATGGTTGAGTCAAATGAGAAAGTGATCCGACTTTAATTAGAAGGCTATCAGTTTCATTCCAGAACTTGCATCAATCATCAAATCCCTCCTGTTTGAACGGTGAAAGCCTGGCTGTGTTGGTGAGTTCCACAGATCCTGGCCTATTGCGTAATAATGTGGGGTCAGGTCATATCGGACAGATCCGCAGGACTTAGGCTTCTGAATCAAGGACAATCTCTGGGAGCATTCGTAGGATATGTTGTAAGGTCGTGAGTAGTGAAAGAAATTACATGGAAGGCTGCCATAGTCACTCCGAGCCTTTCTGTTCCCATTTATTTGCGTAGATAAATCGTCACCATCCATAAAACTGGGAGGGAGCTAGGGCTCGTGTCAGCAACAATCATACGGGACACGTGAGCCACACGCCAGCATTTGTTACACTGATAAATGAGCTCAACACTACCCACCGGCTTCACAATATAAACTTGGGCAATTGTATACGTTTTATACATTCCAATTACAAGCCCTCCACATTCATTTCATGGAAGGATGGAACATCTCAATTACCATTGCCCAAGTAATGTAGCTTAGACCTTAGCATGTACAGGGTGAGTTATAGTGATTGTTCCCCGTCTATTTTTATGTAAGAGTCGTAAAATTGATAACTTGACTATTGGGAAAATCGTCAGGATTTTCTAGAAGGCGGTGGACTGAAAAGGTATTTGCGTTCACTTTTTTGAAATCATAAGGTCAATGATAAAATTCATTGTAGGTGAGTGGGAATTCGCATGCAAAACATTTATTTTATCTAATATTCATACCTAAACGAATTCATCTTTAAAATCTTGAATTACAGTTAAACTCACTTAATATTCATAAAAATCAAAGTTGCAAGCCAATATTTTTCATGTAAATCAAATTAGCCGTCATTTCAATGAAAATCGTAAAACCAATTGAAGGGGCTCTTAATCTGTGAAATGCATTATGTTTATAGTAGAAAAATCGAGTTTATAAGTAATGAAAGGCTCGTATGCACTAAAATCGGTCGAAGCATTATGTAATAAATATCCTAAAGTATGCACTACTATTGTATATGCAGCAAAACCTAGCTTTTAAATTTCGAAAAACGCAAATGCTTAGTAGGAAATTCAACCTTTCAAGTTGTGAAACACAATACATGTTAAAATGGCGAATTAAAGTCAAACCGCCACAGTTTATTCAATTTTAAAACAAGATACTGCCAATAACTAAAATCCGCAAAATTTCTTGAATAGAAGATCAATGGTACAGAAAATACCTTCAAAAATTGTCAAAATATGCACCAAGAGTGAAGAAAATGCAAAAAAAAGCACCAAAATCAGAAAAACGTCAAATCATGCAAATATGCACTGCAACCTCAAAATATGCAAAAATATGCAGTATAAAATTTGATAATTTTTGTATAAGAAGCGTTCTCGATAGCAATTCTTGAAAATTCGAATTACCTCATCAAACCCTGCAAAACTAAAAAAAGGCAGGTTGCTATGACCATTCGAGGTACTTGGTGGTTGGCTTGGTCGTTCTGAGCAGGCTTGTATTGTGTGATGAACCTCCAAATTGGAGCCACTTCACCTGGTCTCCTGCCAAGTTATGCGTGTCTCAGTTAGGTTGACATGGGTTCATTAAATGGGATGGCTCCTGTCCTGAGATAATGAGAGGCGTAGGAGCAGAGTGGCTCGTCTGCTTTTCCCCTGAGTTAGCTGCGTCCTATTTGAGAAGTAAAAAGGAGCGGAAGAGAAAGGTCTTCCACATGATTAGACCTTGATGGGCAACAAACATGGAGTAATGAGAGTCTGAGGGGTTCTGTGGATACTAGATGGAATATCGTGACAGAAGTGGTAGGAACAAAAGGACGAGTCTTGGGATGCCCATTCAAACTCCAAATACATAAAAAGTCGTCTTGCCAATTGATCAATAGAAAAATGAATGCTTGAGAGCGTAGTTCCTGGATCCTTCGACTCAATATCCGCTGTCAAGTGGAGTTGAAGAAAAAAATATATAAAAATTGGAGAGGGGCAATATTATTACTGCTTTTTTGCAGAACCCTGCTGGCTTACACTCCCTTGTTGTGGCTGGATGCTTGGAAGCCAGAAGGGATGCCTCAAAGGACCCATGCTATTCTTCCATTATGAACTGGGCACTATCATGTCATGAACTGAGGTGTAGCGGAAGTCAGAGGGTCACGGGCCTTTCTCTTCACGCAGCAAATCACTGACTCGGATTCCACGACAATTCCACCGTAACGATCCTCTATTCTCTGCATTGCCAAAAATAGTATCAAGTATGTTCATCGTTAGCAGGCAACTATAATTTTCAACTTCGGCAATAAAAAAGTAAAAGTCGTGCTATTTTTTGCGTTTTTTTTATACTTAATATGTTTGTTCAGTTCATGCACCGCTAAGATTTACAAGGTGGTATTTAATGCCGTTGTTTTAAATTTTGAAGGTACAAGAAGTTCGACTTTACATTTTTGACGAATATTTTTTATGTTTCGCTATTTTACGATGTGTTATACATTTTGCAAAATTTTATAATTCGGTTTAATTTGAGGTAAGCATTGTAGCGGTTTTTGTAACTCGGTTTTGGATTGGATGTTCGCGTTTTATTGCAGGGCTCTATGACTATATCTTTTACATTTTTAAATTAGTTTTTTTGATAGTGCGGTTTATTTGTGATAGTTTTTTTACAATGATCCAATCTTAGATTTCTTGTAGCGTAGAGGATATTGCAGCGAGCTTTATTTCTGGATTCGAAACTGCGCTTAATGTTGTTGCACTCGTTAAGGGGTTTTGCTTGCTGCGGGTTACATGATTCAGTTTTAAATGGTACTTATCTATTATTGTAGTTAAAAATTCTAATACAATATTTGTTTTAAAACGGAAAATTTGAAGCCATGCAGTTCAGACTTTGGATTATAAATATACAATTTTGGTAAATTAGGGTTAAATGAATAACAGAATTGATAATAATCTATTTCAATTCAACACGCGAGTCAATTTGATGGCGAGCCTTTAGCGTTGAACGTTATATTTTGACTAGGCTTCCTAATGCACAGGGCCTGAGTGATGGCCAAGCTCAATAAAAATAGAATAAAAGGACGGATGAATCTCGATTTTTTAAACAGGCGTTTCTGAGCAGCCCTCGTTCCTTGTCATTATCTCCAGATGAAAGGATATCAGAGCAATACACGTGACTCCCAAAAATTAATTTCCTTCTCTGATATAATTAAATCCTAAGCCCTCGTATTCACACTCTACACGAAGAATCTGATTCAACTTGTTCAAGAAGTGCGTGGAATCACAGAACGCAAATATATGCATATGTATATGTATATTTTATATCGTGTACGTAGTACCTACGTACTCGTTTTCGAGTATGAGAAGTGAAAGTACAGACATAAAGGTTGGTGTATGATGGTCCACACTGATTGGAGGTTTATGCTTTCACTTTGATAGTCATTTCAATGAAACTTCCATACTCATGTGTGTTTTACGCTTAATTGACACAGATTTCGATCATGGCAAACACTCGCTTCCAGGTATTTAGGTCCAGTTAAACTCAAAGTAAATATCTACGTACTCCATTTCAAGTTTTTGACTTGCTCATTAGTGATACTGATAATGATAATGATCAAAAATTAAATTCATCCAAATGTTTGGGCAGTGTACCACATCACTCATCTTTTGGATTGGACCTTTAATTGAAAGGAAATTAAGAGTAATCGCATGCCAAATTTAAAATTCAAGGAAAACTCTGTACAAATGAACATCAACTTGTATTTGCACATTTGAAAATGAAGTCTGGCATTCAGGTGGAAATAAAAGCATATGATCAAAATTTTTAGAATGCAATACTACAGCACAGAGTACATAATTATACTCTTTAATAAAATTTATATTATAATCAGCAAAATACTACAAATATTAGGCTAAGTTAAGGATTATCTCAATTTTCACACATTTAATTTGCAATATTTTAAATATAAATGGACTTCAAACTCTCCTCAAGTGCTGATTCTAGCTTAACTATGAATTTAGAGAGAAATATTGGCATGACCAATGACAAGAAGTGGCAAATTGCTTATACAGCAGTAAAATATACATTTATCGTAATTTTAAGATGTAGGGAAATATTTAATTGGACATCTTAATCCGATTCTTGAAAAACAAAATAATTTGTAACTAAGTTTCAGGAAAAGTACTAAGCATCACATTTTATTTGTAATGCCATTTATTAATTAAACCACGACCAACTCAAACCCCCAAGTTTTAGCACTATGTCGGAATGTTAAATCAGGCACGGAATTCGATGCTTTAAAATATGAAAATTGGAGGTGAATTGAATCAAATATTGTTGAATGTGCTTCGATACTAAGCAATCATACAACCTAAGCCTCTTACAGTGTTAAACCTATATATGAAAGCTTTCATGAATTCAAAATAGGATATTTATGAGAAAACATATTACTTACGACTTCCGGTTCGGCTAATAAATATTTAAAGCAAGTTTTTTCTATTTAAAATAATAGCACTGTTTTCAAGTTGTCTGTTTAAATTTCAAACTTTCTTTTGGTGGAGGTTCAATATCCGTATTTTTAATTTAGTTGGTCTCCCTGACTCCGACATAGAAATTCCGCCTGGCTGCGCATCCCATTTGAGGTCTGTTGGGAGAAGGAGAAGAAAGGGCTTTTCTTTGGCCGTGATGGAATCTGAAGAGTGAGAACGGGAGGGAGAAAGCTGCATTCCTGCACAAGGCAAAGAGAGTGAAAGCCTGAAGGTTCTTCCAGTGGAAGAGGGAATCGAATCGAAGTTTCGGCCATCCCTACGAATTTCCGTCTGCCTCCCTGCGCATTGCAATGGTTGCAGTTGGAGGCTCAAGAAGAGCTTTTGCCGTCCTGAGATGCAAGTCGATTTTCCAAGAGACGGAGGGGAAAACCCGGGTTTTCTCTTATTCGGATTTTTGGAACCGGTGCAGTAGACTCGTTTTTTTCTTGAACACGCCTCAATGAGCTAATTAGAAGAAATTCCCTTTCTTTCACAGGTTCCACTCGAGGCAATGCAGAGATGTCAAACGAAATATTTTTCTCACCTCACCTCATTTCAAATTCCAAAATTTTTCTCTATTCTCACCTCACCTCATCTCAAATTCAATTTTTTTATTCTGACTTTGACTCAACTCAAACTTTTAAAATTTCCCGCGAATCTCAATCCGCTAATATCAATTTTTAGAAAATTCTAAACTCCATCTCTTTCCGATTTTTAGTCTCTAACTTCATACTTTTTCACGTTTTTGCATATTTTCTCACAATTTCTTAGAAGTTTCTCATTGGCCCACCTGGGTTTCATTCTCAACTCATTTAAAATTCCCGGGATTCTCAAACACCTCATTTCAATTTTCCAGAAACATTTCTTGTTCTCGCCTCACCTCATCTCAAATTCCAAATCCCTGCTTTCTCACCTCATCTTAAATATTCCGATATTATTTCATAATTCTCATCTCACCTCACATTATCTTAAAATCCGACATTTTTTCATAATTCTCATCTCACCTCACATTATCTTAAAATCCGATATTCTTTCATAATTCTCATCTCACCGCACTTCATCTTTAATTCCGATATTCTTCCATAATTCTCATCTCAGCTCATCTCAAGTTTTTGAATATACACAAATTCTCACCTCAAACTAATTCTCATTCTCAAATTCTCAAAATTTGAGTTGAGATTGACAACTCTGCAGGCGACGGGCAGGAGGCATGAGCGGACCTTTTCCTTCCATTCTTCTTCTTCTGGAACAGACATTTGAATATTTTTTGAGTCGGAGCTGTAATGAAATGACTGAAGTCGGAAGAGAGTTTCAACACTCAGCCGCACGCACTCCAGATACCCATTTGATGAGGGAACAGTGCATGCATGGTGCACTGATTCCGAATTTCCGCGAATACCACAAATTAGATACTTCCTGGCTCGGTGGGCTGGAAAGTAGGTTGCGGATTTAACATCTTCTCTCAGGAGTCAGGAGTCTCCAAATATTCCGCTCTCGACTTTTACGACTAGTTAATTTCTACAGAGCGTGGAGTAATTGCACATATGCTTATTCTTACAATATATACAACACGGGCTTACAAATGAATAGAATCAGCTTTCTGCACGGCTGGTTTAGGGATTTAACGACGAGGGTTTTTATTGAAAACGGCTTTGGAATTTGTTGAGACTTAGTGCAGTGTGCTAAGATTTCACTTACAAAAGGTTGAAACATATACCTAGTTACATAATTTAAAGAGTGTATTGTACTCAGACACTGATTTTGGAATTTTGGAGGATTACAAAAGTATAGAAATATCGAAGATTCTATAAATTTTATCTGGATTTAGATAATAAAGCTAGTTTCTGCAAACATTTGAGCAACGCTGTTTCTATTTCTTCATTTTGTATACATCATCAACTCTGACACAAGTTGAATGGATCAAAAATTACTGCAGATAAGTTTTCATAGCAAGGTCATATTAATATTTTGAATTTATCGCCATGGACGTGTAGCTGTAGCATGAAAAACTTTGAGTTCGATATAAAACCGAAAATGTATAAAATACAAACTCAAAAATGGATTTCAGTTTGAATATTTGATTTTGAATTTGAGTTCGAATTATTGAAATGTTGACAACACCAGGGAATCTTGGCTTTCCGTTGTATAATTTAATATGTTGCTGGGGAAAGTTCTAAACATATCCAATGCTCTTGCGCGAATGTACAATGGCGTCAAATTCAAAATGCAATAGACCCTTAAGGTATGGCTTCAGGTACACGGTCACGTACATCTCTACTGTAGATATATTTCAAGGACATTGGCATAAGAATTAATTTGTTTCAGAATCCAATAAATGCAACAAATTATTTATATTCACTATTTCCGTGGAGAAAGGCGATTATCATCTCTGTCACATGCGCTAGGGTGAATTCAAAATCTGTCCAAAAATTCGCAATTTATTTCCCGAATTCGAAACACTGAACAGGAAGGTTTTAAGATAGGAATCATGGCATGATGTTTTGATTTACATATTATTGTATAGTCCCACTTCTTCGAACTTCCCCATGATTCACCAAAGATCGTTGAGTCACTCTTTTCAAACCTTCCATATGCTTCCGGAATCAGGGGTTCCAGAGTCAGAGATGCTCAGTAATGAGTGGGAACCGGAGTTCATGTCCCAAACACTTGACAATATCTCGTGTACAGTCGAGTCGAGGAGGAACATGTATGATGGACGAGAGAGACGGCGTGAGGAGAATATGATCCTTCCCGAAAGCTGACGGGACCGGAAATGAAAACTTTGAAATTATGCAAACGCGTGTGAAGAGAAACGGAGGGAGGATGACACTAGACGACCCCCGTCCGTTCACTCGTTTTTTATAACGTCAAGTCGTCCCAACATCACAGCACAGATCACAGAGAGCCATTCTCGTACCAAAAAGTAACCAAAGCTCTCAAACCATAAACGTTCAACAGTTTTGGCGATTTTAAACTGAGCGGAAGGATGAGTCTGGACATTTCGCAACAATGCAACGCCGGGTTCCAGGGAATTGTTGTGTGGAAGGAGAGTATGAATTGTGCGGGAGTGATGATGTTGGGAAAGACCAAAGATGAAACTGAAGGAAGAAAATGTCGGTAGGGAAACCTTTATAATGTCGGTGGATTTTTTGGACCACTTAACTGAAAACGAAGTTTATGGAAGCGAATGCAAAATTGGACGTGAAACCTAGTACAGCGTAAAACCAACTCAGGCCCCAGTTTTATAAACTAAGTTTAGAGAGATAGGTTATAGACCGTGGCGAGGAAAGGAGCCTAGGCCTACTTCTTCTACTTCCTTTCCTTGCCACCAAGAATCGGGCTAAGGCCTTCCGTTTAGTACAGTGACTGCTCCCTATTCCCAAAGACAACTCAACCAACATCTACTCAAAGTGCACTCGTTCATCTCATCTCCTCCAGTTTTCCACATCATCAGGGTCCTTGGCTCCGTCCCATCAGAACCCGGACCGTTAGGCAGAAAACAAATGGGAAATGAGCGAGGGATGATCATCCTCATCGCTTCAGATGGCCTAATGTCACGATTATACGACCTTTTACCACCAGCTTCAGCTTGTGATCCATTTGTAGGGCAGATCCTGTTTGCTGGTACAGGGAGATGAGCTAACATTGCCTGAATTCACAAATTCAAATCTATCTGGCTCAATTGCCTCAGGTTTTTCGTTTAACAGTTTTTAAATGTCGATTCTCAACGCGCCTATTTCAATATATTCTGCTTCGAGCCGGGCCGAGGTTCCTTTTGGTTAAGTCACAACAAAGTAGTAATTTCCATCTTTAATTGGGTTGCACTTGATATAACAGGGTTGTATTGTAGTGTCATCCCTTTTTCAAGTCAACATTTTTTTATGCCTGTAAATATAAAATTTAAAATACTAATTTATAAAACCGATTTAGCGTTGTATTATTACGTTTCTATCACAGTCTAGTCCCTTCCGCGATGTATTGTTTGCAATGCAGTCAAGCATTATCAACATTGAAATACATAGAATCTAAAATTGGGAGAAATTGCATTGTGTTGGTTTGTGTTGTCATGGCCGTTTATTGACAACGTTTAGGTGTAATATCATGAGATTTTCCTGGTTGTCAAGGCATCCTGAACACTACATTGTTCGATAGCCATGTTGACAAGTTGGAGTGTGACAGATACAACATACACAGCATACACTACACTGCAACTGTTCGTTGTATAGTATGATGGCAAGATCTTACATGCCACTTACACATCTTACCTGTACTTGCATGTTTTGTTGGGTATAATATACGGCAAGATCTCGGATGTCACATATTCTATGTTTGTCTTCACATAATTTGTATGTTCTAATATGCGATAAGATATCTTGCCACGTTCCGTTCACAAAGCCGGGCTTCTCATGTGTTCTATACCATGATGGGTTGAATTGAAATAGACCATTTTGGTCTTGAAGAAACAGGACACATGTACAATCAGTTTCCATGAATTCAGCTATTTCCGGAAATTAAAGACAGAAATTGAGCAAAACACGGAATTGACCATTACAGCGAATGAAGCCAGGCTAACGAAAAAAAGAAATAATATGGAAACATCGCAAATTACAAAAAACAAATGAAGGAAGTGAACGCAGAGACGTGACGTTCCATGCCAACTACTGAGCATCTGTGAAACGGTGACTAGTAGTTCATTTACATATTTGAACTTAAAACTTGTAGCAAAGACCAGAAGACGGAAATAGTCGTTCAAAGTTCAGAGTTGCCTTTGGCCTGGCCTGACGTTATGACTCGGGAGAAAGGATTATTTTTCCAGCTTCCATCCCACTTCTTCCCAACAATGGGAAAGGAACCCAAACGTGTGGTAAGGAATCAAAGAACTCATGTGAAGTCCTGGGGTGTCTCAAATGGAAGTCGATGACAACAAAAAAGGGATTGTGAATTGTGAGGAAGACAAGTCTCCGAGTTTTGTGCCTCACTCATTTGAATAAGTGGAAGGAGGCTGTAGGATAATGGGACATGGAACTCATTTTCGGAAGAGAAAATGTGAGCAGAATATCCGTGCACTACGGGAGATCGGTCTTGTCGACTAAAAAGCTGTTCCGAGTAAATGGCACGAGACCAAGAATGTGGAGTCAAAATGCTCATCTTCCCAATTCACAAGCCTTTCTTTCTGTGGTTTGAGTTCTCCACTGATTGTGAGTGCTGAGAAGCTTCCACTGGATTGAATCTCCAGTTTCCTCTCCGTTTCATGCTTCATCGGCTCGTTTAAATATAGATTTTTAAACCACATTGTTATACGTAATATGCTGGTTCACCTCCTTCTACGAAATCGACGAACTAGAACGTGTCTAGTGACA
>JAQFYU010000020.1:0-46409 GCA_034694905.1 Ceratophysella granulata | reverse complement strand
TCACTTTCTGTCGATCGACAAATACTTGATTTTGTCTCCGGATAGTCTGTCGATCGATGGCAGTGTGGCCCGCGCTTAAGCACCAGTCATTTGTTATTTCCTTATGGAAATCGGTATCGTTGTCCCTTGCCTTCAATTTCGTTATCGAAAGCCAAACATCAAAATGCTGTAATTCGCTCTTCACTTTTCCTTTCAGTCATTTAAAAAAAACGAGACTACTAAAATAATTTTATCAGTAAAAATATTTTGATTCGAGCTAGGGTGGAAAGAGGAAATTGATCTAAAAAAGAACGGCAATAAATCGAATCAACTGGTGATTCTCAATAACCATTTCGCCTATGATGCACTATCAATTCAATTGAAAATTCAAACCATTTAAAACTTAAAACACCTGAATTCCAGAATCTGTTTTTAAGCTCAGTTATAGTTTATAGTATAGTATAGCCCATAAACCACGGATTCACACGAAACCGAGTTTCAAAGCTGAAAAACTCCAATTTCGTTCAACCATTCACCAGATATCCAGTATCCGTCGAGGGATCTTTATTACCTTCACAGTTCCAAGTACCCAGTTGCTCAAATTCCCAAAACCTACAACTAAATCCCAAACTGCGAGAAAGCCAACTGCTCCACCACCCGACCAGGTGTCAAATAATGAGTCAGAGTAAATCATGTCAATCATATCTCGGATTCTGGTTCTACTGAAACTCCATCGCTTACGCTTACGTTATGTATCGCAACGCAATCCAGTCCACATCATCTCACGTCTACAACTCACAGATCTTAAAACAAGCTATACAATACACAACAGAAGAAAGAAAGGGAAACTTGCTGAGTTGTATTTCAGTCCGGACAAAGGAAAACAACAGACGCCGGGCGTTCACGTCCGGCATGTAAATATCCTCCAATTTTCATATACGTAATTAACAAAGGATGTGAGGAAGATATTCGAATCAGGTACCTACTAGTTAGAATGGTAATAAATATCAACAAAAATTCTCACGCATCCACCATCGGGCATCAAAATGAATCACACAACTTGACTCAGACCTTCCAACTTCCAATGCTGGTAGTGGTACAGGTGTCAAATGTCAAAACCACAACACAGCAACAAAGCCAACAACGCAACGAGTGGTTAACATATTTTAAACAATAGGAAACTCAATTTGTTTATAGTAAAATGACCACAACAAAATGTGTATATTTACCATCCAACGTTAAAAGTCACAACACAACTCACAATCTCGATCTCGATACGACAGTACCAATAATGTACCAAACACTAATAAAGGTCAATGAAACAATATATCCAGAAATGCATTATAGATTCCAAAGAACTTGGACGACATCGACCTCTCATTGTTCTATACAGTTCAGTCACACTCAGAACAATAAAATAGCAATAAATGGAACTTGTTATCTATAAGAACGTGGATTCCGACTTCAGTTCCAAGAAATTGGGGTCAAGGACAAAGAAGCCATAAAACCCGAAAGGAAAGCAAAAGTTTGACTCCGATTTCAACCAAATGCTTATATGCCACTTTATGACCATCGAAATTGTCTTCGCTAAATCTCAATTTAAATGTTTACAGTAATTAGCATTATGCTATGGAACATTATTATTGAATGAGAAAGTACTTGACATAAGCACCCACGTTCATACAAAAAGGCAATTAAGAGTGACACTTGACATTGCCTTGATACCCGATGACAATTACGGTTCTGTTTTGCTGATGACGGCAAAACGGCAAGCTTCTTCGTTCATACTCGTAAAACAACATGTTCTGCTCTGTGTGATTAAGCTATCATGCTATTGTTTCAAAATATTTAAGATTCTAAAAACTGTTCCAGTAGCTCGTAGCTCGTTCACCAAACACCAAACCTAACCCAGCTCCGACCCAAAACACTAAAAAAATAAGTTGACTCGTTCTAGCGTTTCAAAGTTACAGATCAGCATTAAATTCTCCACTATTTTCGCACATATAAATCACTAATCAGCAGCATATTCTCAACAAACATCAACTACAACAGAAACAACAATCAACATTCAGCATCCTTCATAATTCCAGGGAAAAAGATAGACACACTATTATTGCATGCATGGGATTTAGGATTTTACACTTTAATCGAATGAATAAGCCAAAGTTAAAATGCTAAGCAAAAAATGCAGCAGGAAGGAGCATCACCACGAATACAAGAAGAAGGGTAGCTTGCAGCGGGCACAGGAGGGAAAAAAACAAAGGGCAATGACCAAATCCATTGGCATGCAACATGCAACACTGTACGTATAGTGATTCAAAGCACATGGCATGATGGTCCAGACCAAACAGGGTGAACGAGACGTTCCATTACATAGGGTCTGTTGTTATGTTGTTGGTTGTATGAAAACTATCGTTTTAATTGTTACAAAAGCCAAGGGTAGGAAAAGGGTCCCCCATGGGACGGATTGTGTTATCATCAGACAGAACAGATGAAAACCGGGTAGGGTTACGGTTACGGGTTACTCCACTTTGCACTTCTACTGCTGTTCTGCTGTTCTGTTACTATGGAGGATTTCAAATGCAAATGTAATTGAGAAAAGCATAAGGGACGGAGCTCGTAGTCCCGTGGTCCGTGTATTTTGACAAAGGCACTCATGCATTTCAACAGCTTCTCAACTTCAACCACACCTCTGACTCAACTATCAGCTGAAAAATGTGCTTTGCTTTAGATGTCTACCAATAGACGAAGGAAAACTAGAAACTCAGCCTTCATTAGGATAACCGGCTGGAATACATTCATTCATATACTAGTTTCTATGGCCTATGGAATCTATAATTAGTTGTTAGGTTGGCAAAGTACATTGGAAGTTGAATTTGAAAGCAGTGCAAATTAAATGCTGAGCCTCTTTTTTGATGACTAAATCTTTAACATTTTTATGGTGGTCGGACCATTATGCAAACGTAAAAGGCTTTTAGGTAAATAGATTTAATCAAGAGTCTCCAGATTAATGCAGATGCAGAACATTCGAGTAGAGAAAAATTTAGTACTTACCAGAATTTGTTTTACTTTACGTTGATATCATTAGCCTTTTAGTTGAATAGTCAATGAAATGATACCAATTATTGCTGAAAACAATGCTCTGTTTACTATTGAGGCAGCTGAAGCTGAGCCAAGCAAGTTTTATTTATATTTTTTAATGTTCATCGTGCTAAAGGAATATGACTGCGTCTGCAGTGAAAACAATGCAAGGACAAACAATTTAATCATAGATTAAAAAGTAACTGGGGTTGAAAGTGAGCGCATAAGCAGTTATTGAAACAAACTTCAAGAAGGCCCAATTGTATGTATATGGATGGATTACATTGACTGGGTGGTGGCTATTGGCTATTCTTTATGGATCTTAAACTTAACCTCGGTTCTCGGTTCAATAGCAAAAGCTGAGTATTATTGTTTATACATAATAGTAAAGCAAATCTAATTCACTGAGTTTTGTTTCTTTCTTTTATCTTTCAAGAAACCCTGGCAGTACATGACCTATTCCGGCAAAATATTAATAAGAGAGGGTAGGAAGTGACATGACAAAGAACCAAACACGTACTACTTACACGTGTATTTGCTTTGCGACGTGACTTTTCTTTAACAAACAGATCAAAATTATCATTATTCAAAATAAAACCTGGGCTTTGGCTTCTAATTGTTAATGTTAACTAAATTGTGTCATCGCAGCACCAAGCACCCATGCTACACTACTGTTATTAAACAAACTGCTAACAAAGCGCCTCGCGTGTCGCCAGAACAAACCTACTTTTCATACATCATCGTCAAACAAACGGACAAAGGAAATCTCGAAATTTTCATTAGATCTTTAGATCTAGGCGGAATTATATTTGTCATAGAAATCGAAATCCTAGCGTCATCTCAACCTTAATATTAATAACTTCGACTCGACCACCCATATGTGATATGCGTATGCAGTTCGAGAACAGCTGCATAATATGGCATATGGCATATAGGTCATAGGTACAACACAAGGATCATTTCAAATGGGATCTGGGATCCATGCATAAGACTCTGTCAGCAATATGCAGCTGAAATTCGACCATTGTCACCTTTCATTCATTCTCAATCTTTTAGTTCTTATTCCCGATTTAGCAGAAATCGGTTAATTGGGAGCGCAGTCGGCAGGAATTTCGATTTCAAATGACACGGCATTCCGTATGGCATGGCGCATGGCTGTGGGTCACAAAATATCCTGAATAAGAACATCCTGACTGAATTGAGATTTGGTACCTACTTTTTGGTAAGTCTTATATTTGTTAATCAAATTCAAATCATGTTATTGTATTTAATACATAATATATGAATTTAGTTTTAGAATATTTAAATGATTAGTTTTAGGAGTTACGTACCTTTTACATATTGTATGTGATGTTACGGATTCAGAATTAAAGTAGAATTCCAGAATGTTGAATGTTGTTGGTAGCGGAATTTCCGGAACACTAAAGATGTACTGGTGGTCCCTTCCGTGCCGCTCTTCAGAATTCCTTGTGAACAATTACTAACTGAGTTGACTTGACATTATGAACATGCTGTGTAATTGGGTCGGTGGAAAATGCGATACGGTGGAGTGGTGGGTGTCAGCGTGTGTCTGAGGAACGTTGCTGTGGTTGAAAGGAGCTAAAGTTAGTTGCTGTAAATTCTAAAGTTCCAAAGCCACTTCGATCGAACCCTTCATATCCAATCCACCATCTTTCCACCTACTACCACAAAGTACCAGAGAATGTAAAAGGAAAAAGACTCGGATCAGATGCTCATAGCACAACACTGCCAACCCTAGCCCTATATCCCGTCCCTATTATTACCAAACATACATAAACAAAAAGGCTCTGCATTCTACAAATAAAATACCATTTCTGTAGCTTCTCTGTACCGTTTGTTCTGCAAAATAAAATATTTTATGAGGTTATTGACCCTGACACTGATAGGTAACTAGTACTGGTTACTGGTAGCTCAGCGTCAAAGTGGATTTTTAATGTATTTTTGTAAAAACTATTCCTGACTTTTGTGCTTACATATACATACTATGTATTATCAGTTTATCAGCCATGGAAATACACACGACCGAAATAACAGCGTCATTAATTATGTATTATGAATTATGATACAATATTTTACATCAATCAATTTCCATGCAAAAATATTCGCTACTGACATCATAAATTGTATCAGCATTAACGACAAACGGACAAGGAAACAGGAAACGTAGAAATGTAATGATACACCGGTAAAACTATGCCAAAAATTACGAGAGAATGAGAAAAAAAATCGGAAGCATTATTAAATTTGGAAAAAATAACGGAAAAGAAACGGGAAAATACTTGACAGATATCATTTAAAAACTAAACCTCATCCATTGCCAATTACTAAATATACAATGTATTATACTGTGCTGTAGTTATTTATAAATTAGAAAACATCTACATCCTATTTAATGGTCTAAAAACCCGTAATCTTAAGCTTAAGACGTAGTCTTATAAATGCACGTTAACAAATTGTATGTCATACGCTTCTCAAAACATTTGCTCGATAATTAGTCAACGTTCTAACATTTGTGACATTATGTAACCTTTACCAGTTTCGAATTTCTTTGGTCAACCAAGATGCATTGAAGTTCACATGGAAAGTGAAAGTGATCTCATCGCTCGATGATGGGTTCCTTGCTAGCGTCTCCTGCTATCAGAGTGCATTGACTATGACCGTCTATACTCAATTGGATTTTTTATGCATCTCCATTCCTTTACTTTACCCACCAGGTGTGGCTGGGAAAAGTATGCAATTCTCTGAACCCAAAAGTTTACGAATACGAATTATTCAGGCTTTTTAGTATTTAGAACAATAGTAGCTAGTAGAGTAGCTAATGGATCTCGCATAATAAAACTTGGCCCTTGGCCATCAATTTCATTGAATGAATTGCATCTAATTTTTATTGAATTTCAGTAGGATTCGAGACGAGATACATCGAGGAGGTCTTTCAAGTTGACGAGCCATAAAACCTAACGAAATTATCCCAGTGCAGAATAGCCTCTTCTCTATGTTTTGCAATGGTCGAGGATGTGTGGCATGAAGGCTCAGCCTGTCCGAATGTCACTTGGATACAAAAAAGTAGGAGTATTTCATATGTGCACACCTCAAAACCTGAATCGTGTTTACCTACCGCAATCAAACAGTGTATTTTTGTTGGACAATAGCAATAGAGTTGATTTACATAAGCGGCTATGAAATTACATTATGCTGCAGACGTTTTTAGATTCGGTAGGTATTAGCTATTAGCTCTACATTACATTATAGCCCTTAGCTCTAATTTGCTAAACTAAATCAGTCTTGATTTGAGGATTTAATCAACTTAATACATTCTTTTCTCCTATGTAGTTGATCTTTCATTAGGTACTTGCTTTATAAAAATAAACTTTCAACATGTAATTATTTTATTTTAAATTAATAGTTCATCTGAATGGATGTCATTTTAAGTTAATCAATCACTATAACTCCTCGAAGCTAACGCGTAAATTGGTGAATACAGAAATATCAACATGAGTCGTCAATTGAAGATTTTTCAGGACGGGCATCATTCCTTTTATTTACAGTTTTTTAATAGCTTGGTAAAGTTAAGTAGTTCATGTGATTATGAATTGAAAATGAGCTGGTCGAAAAAAAACTCTTCGTCTCAAATCAAAATTAATTTTTCCTACATATCATGTCTCATTATCATGTCATGATTCGAAATTCACTTAACTAAAAGGACGCTGAGCTGAGCGGAACATCACATGGATTAAAAAGTAGTCAATAATTTAATTATTTACACCTCGTCTGTGCAATTTGAGATTCGTTTTAAAGAGCTTATTTGTCAACTTTTTAACAACATTAGGCATTAGACGATAAATTAACGGTTCCAATTACAATCAAAGAAAATATTGAACACTTTAAAAAAGGATTTGCAGACGGCACACGAACGAACGACACATAAATATAACACCTCAGTACATTGTGCTTTATCCTAAAGGACCCCAATTACATAATTGTGGTGATGAATCGGAACTACATAATTAATCTTTAGTTCGTTGTTTTTTCAATTTAATTTCATGAAGTTTGTACTTTTATTGATTTTGAGCGATTTTGACGAATATTTTAAGGATTGATTGTGGAACATAGAATAGAGGACGCAGGTTTTGAGGTGTGGCTTTGAGTATGGGAAATCTCCGTCACGTCTCTCGCCATATTGGCGCTGGAGTTGGAAAAGTAGACCGCATTGGCAATTGGCATAGAAGACAGAAGAGAAGAACGTGTGTCTGTCTGGTTACGAGTTCCCAAAGTCCTCAAACCGTATTGTCAAGTAAGTACCCTTAATTAAGCTTAACTATTAATTAATATTCTTACTAACGAGGGTCAAGTCATAGTTGGTCTAATTTATTGTTTTGTGTGGTTTAGAGAACAGCGTTCAGAATGGGTCCACGTAAGGGAAGAACACCCAAAGAAGAAGTCCAGGTTTCACTTGGGCCTCAAGTTCGAGAAGGTGAAGTGGTCTTTGGAGTTGCTCACATCTATGCCTCCTTCAATGACACCTTCGTTCATGTCACGGATCTCTCAGGAAGGTAGTTTATAACAAAACATAACACGAATTACAATATTCATTGCCGAATTAATCACTGTCAGCATTAGCAGAGCAGACGGTGCGCTGCGCAGCGCCTGCTCAACTCCGAATCCGAATGATATCAGATCAGCTATGCTTGACACTTGACTTGACATTATTGACGTACGAATTGTATGTAACAGCTTAATTCCATACCGCCCAATAAAAAGCGGTATCCAGTCATCGGGCTGGGGCTGAGCTACTACTGTCACTGTCATGGCCAATGTCAGCGGTTTGAGATTAAACCTCTGTTTACGCTATGGCTATACTATTGTGTATTGTGTGTCTGTCATATACAGAACAGATACATCATAAGATGTAAGACGTAAAAGGCAATGACCAATAATGTGTATTCCATAAAGACATGAAACTGAAAAAAAGTCAGTTAAATGAGTCTAGGTCCAGACAGATCAAAGAGCAACCAAAGTCAAATGCACAGCAATATGTTATGACAATGACAAGTCACAAGGACTATGTAGACCTCTTATTTACTGGTTTGTTGTGTAGTGTAATATCAAGCGACCAAGCCAATTGTAAATGACAAATGACAAGGTCTGTGATCTTAAAAAAGAAGCGGAAAGTGGTGCCGTCAATCAATATACCAAATACCTTGTCTGTGAAGTGAATGAGCTACCCGTAATTACAACTTAGCTTTTCGTTAACGTGAAGTTAATAGTTATGAGCCTTAAAAACTGTAGACTTGTCTTGTCTGTCTGTCCATCTTGTTGTCCGACCATTATTGTTGAATTTCGACTAATAATTTCTAACAAAAGCAAAATCACTTTAACTGTTTCACCCGTTGTCCTTGATCAACCCAGCGCTAGCTTTACAAATGAAGCCATACGATCAGACCAGATGGAAACCAGACACTACCGTCTGGTCAATAATTTGAAATACATTAATTGTGAACGGTAAGCAGTAAGCCGTACTGCCGACGTTTGTTTTGGCTAGAACCAGCTCTGGCCAGGCCCCCGGTCTGTTTAGCACAGAGAGATGCGAAAACTGTTTTCGTTACACTTGACGTTAAGGTAAACAAAAGCAATGCAAATTTGCATCTCTCTGGTTTAGTATACTATAATTAATTAGCAAGTTCAAAGTACCCAGAAGGGCTACATCACAAACATAGTCTTCGTCTACTCTTACAGATACAACATACTTACTGCTAATACTACCGACTACGATTAAAAAATGCGAATTTAATTACTAAAATGTGAAATATTCTTATACTTTTCAGGGAAACTATTGCCCGTATTACGGGAGGCATGAAGGTGAAGGCAGATCGTGATGAAGCGTCACCCTACGCCGCTATGTTAGCCGCCCAGGATGTGGCAGAAAAGTGTAAACTACTGGGAATCACAGCTCTTCACATCAAACTGCGAGCGACCGGTGGTAATCGTACCAAGACTCCTGGTCCAGGAGCACAGTCTGCACTTCGAGCCTTGGCTCGTTCTGGTATGAAGATTGGTCGAATTGAAGACGTAACGCCAATTCCATCGGATTCCACAAGGAGGAAGGGAGGTCGTCGTGGTCGACGTCTTTAATTTCATGCAAGTCTATATTTTTTTGGACTTTTCCAAAAAATTTATGGAGTTCCCATTCTGGTTTTTATGTCAGTGTGGATTGCATAGGATTTTAGATTTAACACCGCTAAAAATCATTTATTGGTAATAAATATGAACACCTTTGAACTGCTGTTGATCCTGAATCCGAAATCTTTAGTAAATGTATATCAATCAATTTTTATTCGAAATTAGATTGACTTCGAATTGAAGTATCCTGGTGGCACTTTCGATTGTCAATTTTTAAACTTTAAACAAATAATATTATACTTTCCAGTAAGTTTTCTTCCGATGAAGATAAATGGCGAGTAGAGCCCATAAGGACGTTCCCCATAAAGACTCGACAAGCAGAACAAAATGTGTTCTCATAAAACCATCCGACCAGTTCCAGGGAAGTGAATTGTGGAAAGTAGTATGACCCATGTAGAGTAGAATGGAGTTCAATCCTGGTTCAAAGAACGGCGAGCCCTTCCACCAGTGCTTAATATCAATTATGATGTACATCAAGGAGAGGAGTATCAGGGCAAATGACGATGTCACCAGGACGAATGAAAGTGACCTAAAAAAAATCATAATTGTAATGAAAACTTTCGCGCTTCCATTGTTCAATTTATCTAAATAATTGATTCATACCACAAATTCTTGTTCAATGGGATCCATCCACCCGTTTCTTTAGCTTGACACAAAATTGCCCCAATTCCGCCTGTGATGATCGCCCAAATTCCCCATCTCTTCAGTCGACTAGAACCACGGGGAAATACGAGCAAGGTTGCCCCGGTTTGAACTCCAAGCCATACTTGTAGTATTGAAGTCAGGGTTCCAAGGAAGCCTTCCGGGTCATATGACCCTGAACCATAGATCCACTTAGCTGTAGGGTTCTGGTACACATGTTTGTTAGTAAAAATCTGCTGATCAATGTAGCCCGAAGCTCCTCCGATACAGGATCCATTCACTTCATTGTTATTGTGCAACCCACCCGGTCCCAAGTATCCACTGCAAAGGTCAATTCAATACAATTTAATTTCGACTTGCTCGTTTCTCGATAGCCTTGCAGCATTGCAAGTTGCATAGCAACTCATATAATTGGATATTTTTCGCTTACTCAGGACAACCCGGAACTTTTAGCAGGAAGACAAGTAGAGTGTGGGTCAGGACGATGACTAGAATTGGAATCCAGGAAACCCATAAAATTCCAATATCCTGGATAGCAGCTTTCAATTTGCTCTGAAGCACAATTATTTCAGAAATTAGATGCACATTTTCTACATACATACTTCCATTCAAACTGGAAATACATAAAGCCAAACTTACTGCTCCTGGTTTAGCAAAATTGAAGTCCATAGTAAATAAGATGAGGCAACTGCAGAGGAAGTAACAAACACCAAAACGCTGAAGTACTCCAGGAATCCTAAGATTCGCTTTCTCACCGAATTGAACGGGTCCATAGAGAGAATTGTGTATAAGCCCAAGGCAAATCAATTTAATGGATCGGATTACAATGGATTTGAAAATCTTGATTTTCGGGGTTCCTCTCTTCACTTGAGACTTAATTGAAATTGGAATTGCCACGCCCATTATCCATAAAAACCTGAAATCACACGTGTAAAATTCATTCCAATTTGATTCAGAACACTCGTCAAGAAATAATTAAAGTTAGACATACCATGGAAAAACCAAATCTGCAACGTAGAGCCCGTCCCAAGGCGCGTGTTCGAAGAAGTAGTAGCTACCTCCGCCGTCATTGACAAAAATCATGATCATGATGCACACCCTGATTACAAGAGTTAATTAGAATTCTCAATTGTTAAGCCATACATGTGTCAATGTTGATACAGCAAATCATCTGTCCTAACTTGACATTCGATAACCGACATCCGACACAAGACAAGGTCATGAAAAGAAATCATTAGTAATCTGATTTGAATACAAATGAGTTTAGGGATGTCTAATAGTGTCAATGTCAAACCTGGCCTGCGTATTTAATTAAACTTGGCCTACCCTCGAAACGTATCCAATGATCTCAAGCGTTGCTTCTGTTTCTGCGTGCTCGGGCTTGAGCTGGGAGTTGCTGTGACTGGGCTTTGATTCTGAATCTGTGACCCTCCGTTCTCTTTCGCCGTCGGCTCGACTGATGTTGCGGCTCCATTAACGCCTTTTGACTGGGATGACAAAATACTGGATGCTGATGTTGGTGAAGCCTGACGGTCATGAGTGCTAGCCGAAAGTTTCTTATTGAAGAAGCGTCGTCGTACAGGTCCAATTAGTTTGAGAGCGGCAAATAAAAGTACGTAGAAGATGACGGCGATCAGGATTGCTACAAATTAGGGAAATAATTTGCATTTTAAAGATCATGAATTTAGCATGGCACATCGTGATTCAATTTCTAGAACAATAACAATAGCTTACGGAAGTAAATATTCACTGGTTCTCCTGGAACGGTCAGATCGCATTTCGGGTTTGATTCATCTCCGCTGGCATGAAGATTGTATACACCAAACTCTCCGAATTTGTGGTCAATGTCACAAAATTTGAACCTAGGTGGAAAATATTGCCATTCAATATTCAACTACTTAACCTTGAAACAAAATCCTCAGAATTTCGGAAACCATTTCTGAATCTCACTCATCGTCTCGATTTTCTCGTACAAAAGCATCAGTTCCATCTGTGCGAAGACGGTACTTTGTGGAAAACGCAGTTTCTATTGTTAGGTTGCGGACTGTTGTGGTCCCAACTTGACCTACTATTTTGTACGGACACTAAAACAAAATTCCAAGGAAACAATTTTTCAGCTACTCAATGGTTACATGCATGCATACGTTGGATTCGTTATAAAGATTTCACAATTGATTAACTTACTTTAACACATGCAGCAGATAGTTCGTAGAGCCATAATCTGATATCCGTACTAGATGATATATTGAAGTAGGCTTGATCAACTACCAAAGTTGAGAGGTCAAAGTCACCAACTCTGGTCTTCTCTGGTCTTTCTATCCACGACATTCTAAATCTGAGCTTTAGAATTTGTTAAATTCGGTCTAGCCGGATGAAGATCTTCATAGGACTAGCAGAAGTGACTTGAATCTTGAAGGTTCCAACTCCTGCAATATAAAGTACATAAAGATGCAATTAAAATTTGACACAAGACACAAGCTAAAATAATAATTATGGGCAAAATTAATCCACAACGAAATAACTTGTTTATTAAACTTAAATAACTTCCTACAAATGTCATTGCTCATTAACTCGTATCATAATTATACTCACTCAATTGTTTGAAGTCTGATTTTTCTATAAAAAAATAAAATGAAGAAGTCAAAATATTTCTTTAATTTTGCTCTGAATGGCTTAGGCACGCGGCACCCTAAATCATGGGATATGGTTAAAACAACAACATGTGCAAAATCTTTACATCCTGTTTGCAAACTGAAAGTGTTTCACACAGTTAAATCGGCACGCGAAAGTAAAAGTGCTGAACAGACCTGTTTCGTCTTTCGTCCGAGGCTGAATGTTAAACGCAAACAATACAGAAGGTCCTATGTCTACTTCCAAATTGTAAATTGAATGAATGCACCTGCTTTTAACTCAATCCTGACTTGTTGCACACTTGTTTCTACTTTTTCGCACAGCGTCCCACTGAGCCTTTTACGTGATCAAACAGACACTGCCACTGCACTACTGCATGACACGAAGAGGAATCCCGTTAATTAATGGCACGGGTGCTCAAGTACTACTAATGGGAACTGCAATGTAAGGCGTCACTTGTCACTTTAGCTTCAGCACGCTTCTGATTTTTCGTCACGAAAACTGAGAATTAGGGATTTTATGAAGTGTCTGTATTATTCCAATGTTCTTTTTCATCTCAGGCTTAGTCCGTTCAACTTGTCCGCCTATGAGCTCAACATTTGTGTGGATATGGAGTATGGAGTGGCTTGGCACTTTGAATTTCTAGTGAATCGATATTTGGCAGAACTGTTTATTGAAATGAGTTCTTTTACCCGACTTGAGCGAATAATATTTGCAGTAGCAGTAGTGTAGAGCTTTTGGATCTCGGTAGTTGAAGTGAAATGTTGATCTACTAACTGTTGAACAAATAATCAGTCTGTCTCTGGAGAATCGCGTATCGCGTCCTGTGTTTACCAGGTTTCGACTCTTTCGACCAAGCTGAATACAGAAACTTGTGGCTGAATACATGCATGTAGCACATGATATTCCACTCAGCCAAAGCATTGCATGTTGCATGGAAACAAGCGCTCAAGCGCATGAAAAGCTGGCATATTGATATAAGAGCCCAAGATTTACACGGGTGATACGAGCTCTGATCATCTGGAATGAAGATGAGTAAGCAGAAGCCTTTCACCTTCATTTGTTCCAATCCAGGATGTGTTTTTTATTGAAACAATAGCTTAAGAAGATCAATCAGCGAAGCGCATCTGGACCACCAACTACAAACCCCGAATTGGTATTCAGAAGCTGGGAAGGACATATTTGAAGGCGTGGTTCGTGTATGTTCAGCTCAACTTCACTAATTAATTTGTGCCGTGAAGTTAAATGATGTAATCTATGATCACTATCGGTAGCGTGAAGGTAACGTGTATATCAAAGGTAGTTGAGAGGTTTTTTCATCTTCTGCAGTTTGTTAAAATGTCATTCCAATAATAATAGCAACTGTTCCATGTTCCATAGTGCTCGATTTAAACAACCGACAAAAATGATATTCAAATTAGCCAATTAGGATTTTATGTTGCGCGTCGCGCTTGTGGGTTACATGTTACATGCTTTTTGGAGTCTAACGTCTAACGTTTCATTTTTATTAGCGGTTCTCGCGATGATTTCGCGGTACTTTGGATTCCAGCATTACATTTTTCTTGCCGACGTTTCAGTAGAGTGACAATGACAAAATTCCGAACAGCATGAGTAATTAATTAGTAATTCACTCCAAGAATATACCAAATCAAATGGAAAATCTTCAAAAAGTAGAACATGGGTTTACCCGTATATATTGTAATTGTACAAACTACAGCACTTCATAATACATCCATGCAATAAATATTGCAATGCTTGACGCGTGCTTATTGATTCCCATTAATTCACTACTCGACATCTGGTCTGGTAGACCTATTGTTTCAAACAGCAGGGGAGATATGCGATATGCGATAAGCTATCGATAGAAAATTTTATGTAACGCTGACAATTCCTGTACACTGTGAATTCTGTAGGTAAATCATGGAGTCAAGTGTCGATATCGATAACAGATACTTGGTTACGTTATTTACTCCGAACTGAACTTATCGCCATTGCTATTTTGCTTCCAGACGTCCATCAATCAAATATATCACTACACTCATCAACAACGAATTTTACAAAATTTTGAGGCGTGGAGAGATATCTTTGTATTCTTAACCTGCTTGATGTCGAATTCGCCTGAAATGTCAATGCATTTCTTGACTGTTTGCACGTAGTTTTTTAAAAAACGAGTTTGAAATAATTCTGCATTTTTAGCAGAAAATATAAAACATACCTATCTACTTGTTATAATCACAAATCGCAATTCGCAATATGCTCTTCCAAACCATAACATTTTCTGGATATGCCATATGCCATATTGTCGCATTACACATTTCACAATAACACACATGCACACCGTGCACCTACATAATGTATTTGTTTATGATGGTGATGGATGCTCAATGCTCTTCATTCACCGACGACGCGACCTAATATTCAAGATTACTGGATTACGCCTAATTGGATAGCCCTGTAATTTCTCCCAAAAAATACAAAATACGCCATACCATTTTGTTTTCAATACTACAAATAAGTACATTTGTACATTAAGACACTACAGGTTAATAAATGTCTGCATCTTTTTTAGATTGGCCTATTTGACCTGGTTCTGGTTCAGCATAATTTTGAATCAATCTTTCAACATCACATATTTAACACTATTAAGCTAGTGTTAAATATAAATTAAAATTAAGTACCTACTCAAATTAAGCGAAGTACATAGTACATACCTTCCAATCCAAACTCCCAAATTCCAAGTCCTCAAATCAGCTTTGCCATGAACTTCCACTTCAAATTCCAACAAACAACGCGAGAAACAGTTCTGCACTATATGCCAAAAGGAACAACTACAGCTCTGTAGTTTAGTAGAGCAGCAATCCACTATCAAATCAGCATCACCAAGTGAAGAGTGAGTGAGTGGAATTTAAGAGGCGAAAATGAAAATTGAAATTAGTGAGGCTGACAACTGACAATGACAATAAACTAGTACTACATACATACAGATATAGCATGGCTCGAGATGATGGTAAGTTTAACAAGGAACATCACTCACTTACGTGTTGTAATGTAACTGAAGTGGGTTTGGTTTGGGGTTTGGTTGACTGAATTGAAGATAGTGCTCGTATAATGCTAAATGCCAAATGCCAACCCTATGAATCCCTTGGGTTATTATGGGTTAGGTACCTACTCTGCACTGCAGTTTATGCATTGACTAAAGGTGCTAATTGCTAATGTATGCAATTAAGATGTTGCACACATCTAACAAATCCCAAAATATCCACATGATTGACGAATATTCTAAAGTTATCAGCATACAGTCCTGAGCGTATTGTTGCAGAAACTGTAGCAAATATACCTGCATTTTTAGCTATTTTCACCTTACTTAGTGGCTATTCAATCAAAAGTCATGTAAGTAACCTAATTAAGTTTCGAGAAGATTTGTTTTATTTCAAGTTCTATAAATACAATAATTTATGTAAGTAAGTACTGATTTCACACATTACGGACACACAGGCAAGAAATTTTAAAAATATTTTGCAAAAGTGACAGAACATTGCTTTATTAATTTACTCTCGTGAAAATTATTATAACATCAAAAAGTTCCAAAAAATCTATGAGCAAACGAAGATTTGTCTTGAGCTTAAATGTCATTACTATTATTGGTTCGTAAAAAGCTCATTAGGCATGGCACGAAAACCTAAGTGTTATTGCTAAAGAAATCCAACATGCTGGTCATTGCTTGAAAATTAAGTAGACTTTCGGAATCAAAACTGAACTTGGAGCCTCGTGCAAAAAAGGGAGTTCGAATTCTCAGTCAATTTTTGGGGACATGTGACATGCAATCAAAATATTGTACGTGTGATACGCTATTATTATAAGTTTTCGTGAAAGACAGTCGTCAATCGGCTCGGCTCGTGAGAAGGCATTTATACATTATTATCCTTGATATAATTCGTAATTATTTTGTATCTTCTTGATATTATTGAGTTGGGAAAATTCTTAAATTGTAAGAAATAGGAAGATCCTGGAAAGACTAACTAAGAAATCCTAATTTGTATGTAATTAACTACTCTTAAGAATGAACACTAGGAACTACATACGGTTCGAGCAATACAGGAAAGTTGAAAATCATTACGGTCACTCTTCCGAAGATTTCAAATTCACGAAATAGAGAAACAGCAAGTCGAGAGCGACCCTGCTCGTCATTTTGGAACCAAGTACACGTCTCGGATCAGAGTTGAAGTGATGAATGGAATTTGCTTCTTCTGATTCATGTGAGGCTGTGACGGTGTGTTGGATTCGAAGTTCAAAGCCACCTGCAATTTGAAAAGAAGTAATTAAGTTAAACTGTATACTTAAAGTGGCAATTGTCACCAATCAAAAAGCGAACAAACCTCACGAGCGGCAACAGTCATCATGGCAAGTAAATCTTTCTTGGTAGCGTACTTCTGAAGAACTGTGCACAGAGCTTGAATGAACCATGATCCATTTGTAGTATTTCGCCAAGAGTAGAATCCTGCGGTTAAAGATCGGTCCTTAGGTAATTAAGAATAGAGACATATTTGTTTACTGAACGTGAGGAATTCTTACCCGGAACTGTGCTAAAAGCAATCAGGAAATCGGCATGATTCGGAATCCTGTAGCTTTGAGGACTGGAGTCCACTTCAGTGCGGCTGACACGAACCAGCTTGGTACCTTCATCAAGTTGTGAACCCTGGCAGGCCTGAAACAAGAAGTACGATGTTTATTAGATTAAATGTCCGCGATTACATTGTCGTAGATTTAGAAAAGTGGTCACTCACCTGGACAAAGAAGATTTTGGGCTTTCCAGCCAAAGACGGGCATTTGTCCGCAGTAAAGGACTGCCAGAGCAACTCTGGTTTGTAGGAATAGTCCTTTGCATACATGAGCTGCGTGTCCCCATGCGACAATACAGCCATGATGACACAGTCCCGATCTTTGTGATCATCGCGAGCCACTACATCCAATATGATGTTATATACTTTATACTTACACTTAGGCACATAAAAAGCATTCATTGATTTGCATTTTCATCGTATTCGTAAGTACGTTTCTCAACTTCGGCACGAACTTCCTGGAAGGTCAAGTCATCGAAGACAGTTACTTCAAATCCAAGTTTCGTCAATGTTTCTTTCAAATTGACTTTGTCACGTTCAGTTCCGTGACGTCGTCCAAGGTCCAGATTTGGATGGAAGTTCTGCGTTAAAAAACCGATAGAGCTTAACTTATTTGTATTTTGTATTAATTAAAATACCGAAATTACCTCGTGGTTGAAAACAACAGCTCGACCCCGCTTGAAATGATTCATGTTGTAGACTTCCGAATCTCGATGCACGGGCATCACGGTCTTCGCTGGAGCAGCAGAAAATGCGCCCCTGCAATACAAACAAGAGTATATTAACTAGCCGTTGAACTTAATTAATCTGGTTAGTTGATGTCCGGTTCCGATAGGTGATAGGTCGTACCATGACAGATCGTTTTTATCACAATCACTCATGGAGAAACGAGATACTGCGTTGGCCCTAATATAGTATATATTGCGTTTGTTTCACTTGTTATCAGGAAAAACGCGATACGATTTTGGATTGTGTACAACGAACTGGTTTCAATAATTTGCAGGTCTCAAAAATCACAAAACAAAGACCTATGCAATACCCAATGGAAAATGGAATACAAACTTCACGGAATGATCAAATTCATACTTAACCAAAAAGGAAACTGGAACTGCAGAAACTAGAAGTCGTTAGCCTCGTAGCGGTATTTATGGCTCATCAATCATGGTTCATGTCACAAACTTTAATTTTGCGATTTGAGATTCATCGAGACTCGAATAGATAAAATGACACAAGTTAACTGATTTCTACAGACAGACTAGACGCCAAGTTTACAGTACCCATGAATAATTTAATTAGCCTAGCTTTGGCTTGGATGGAAGGAAAGGAATTCGAAACAGATTGTACAAACGTCAATTCAACTTTGGAAGTAAATATTGTGCAGATACTTTTATGCTTCTCATTTTTTGTGCACAAGTACAAGTACAGTACCAGTTGCCAGTTCCAATTTCCAATGCACTTAGGTCATGTATCGAATTAAGGAGCATTCACTTCTAACTTCTATACGTAGGTATTCGGTATAAAAACAACCAACATTTTACCCGTAAATACAAAATGTTAAATGATTTACACATCTCATACATAGCTTACCAGAATCTATTGGTATCTGCAGTGTCCAATCCAAGCTCAGTTGGTTTTTCATGTACTGGTGAAACCTGAACAACAGGCTGTTCAGGTTCAGAACTGAGCATTGCTCGCGTGTTTCCATTATTACCAACTTCAACGTTCGCGTTGTATGATAGACCAAGGACATCCGGTGCAGTGAAGACAATCCCCAAACTCGCCAACCCATCTTTAATAACTTTCGTGTCACCACAATCCAAATCCATGCCTAACTCCATTCTGGTTGTGTGGAATGTGGCAAAGATGTCGAATTCCACCTAAATACATGAAAAAAAGTTATAAAGAAGCTCTACTTAGTCGGGTTCGGGTGTCTTTTGTGTCGCGTCAGGGCTCAGGGCACACGTAATGTACGCTTACTTACTTCTACTTCTAAATACAACATACAGCATAACTACATATGTATACTTACATTATACATTGTCATTTGTCATTAATTGAATTGGTTGATGCAGTGCAAACGGACGAGAGTGCAGAGTATGCAGTATGCAGGCAGGTATGGGCACGCACAAACAACAAGACACAAGGAGATCAAAGTTTTTATGTAAGCACATTGCCTCCAATAGTTGCCTACCTAATCATTTTATTCTCTATATTACATAGTTCAGTTAGTGTTAGTGCAACTTTAAGATTTCTGACCGTCAACCGCTAAATCTTTATACTACTCCACAATGACCCTTCAACTCAGCGTGTGTAGCATGCCTAAAAGCTCAAGTGGTGTCAAGTGAACGCATGACGCAGCGCGATACGCTTCGCAACGTTAATTTTGTAACTCGACTCTTATTGTTCCTGGTGCCAGCCGAGCCTTATGATTTGTGATTGCAGATTACAACAGGTACGCGGGCAATATAAGCCTTACACATTCACATTACACATTAGGATTGCAGGTAATCCTGGCATACCTAAAACCTACAACCTATGACCTATAGCTTCTATCTAGCTAGTGTGTAGTGTCAGGTAGGTGTCAGGCAAGAACAATGAAGGGACAAAACATAATAAACAACAACGTTGTTCAACAACCAACACTACTATCAACTATCTACATAACTGTCACTGTCACTAACCACAACATGCAACGTGGATGTCTTGTCATATGACATTACTTTATATATACATATGGTATGGACATGGATGGACATACGGCATTTCAAACAAACAACACACAAGTTTAACGTAAAATTACCAACTACTGGAACTGGAAGACTTACTCAGACGAGACTGTTGCCAGTGAAGTGTGCTACTACAAATGTTACTAGCGTCACTACTGGTCGGTGCCTGTAGTGGTGAAGGTCACGGGTCACAACGTTTGAACAACGCAGTAGTAGTGTCGAAGTTGGGATTGTTTGTGAGTTCAAAAACTCTTTTCCTTTGTTTTGATTTGACAAGTCAAGTCCTGGGAATTTGAGTCAAATGTCCGACCTTCTGACTCATCGCATTTGAATATCCATTTTTCCCGCTCCACGCCACCGATCGGTTATCCACACGAAATCAAAATCAACTTGTAGTTTGAAGTTTCAAATCTATATCTATGTCTAGTTGTGCATACTAATTTAATTGTTGTGAACTATTTGTCATGTCATGATTCATGGCATGAACTGTGAACTATCTGCATCATTTCAGCTTGGCCGTTCTCCCAATCCCATTGGACAATATGCTCTCGTACTACACGGTTACAGTTAATACAATAGTATATAATCGGATGAGCAATTCCATAAACAGTTTGACACAATAATACAGTTGTGTATTGTGTAGGTGTTTAATATTCCCAAGGTACACTACGACTAAAATTAATTAATCAATTAAAATTATATATTTAATCTCGTATCGACTTCATTTGCCAACCTTATAATCTATAATTTATTGGATATAATTACTCTGTGCGTTTCAAGTAATCTATTGAATGCTACATATGTATATGAAATAATGATTTTAGAATTCTGTATCATTTAGACGGATCATAATGTTAATGAATTGATGTTGTCAAGTTAAACGCTGAACGCTGTCAGAACGCTGACTTGTCTCACTAATGTGACGTGTCAAAACTCAAAATAGCTTGAATGTTTTCATCGGTCTGCTCGGATTCTGTAGCTTCAATAGGCACTGGAAAATGATTGCTATCCATAATCCTGTGTATATACAGTTATATAAAGAATTATGCTAGAACTTGCTTATATTTTAACATTTATTAAAACCATAATGAAATTATGGGCAGGAGTTTTCTTACGTGTCTAACATTTGCCCCGCTGTTTCCTGGAGACCCTTCAAATCGTGCTTGAGACCAAAGAAATAAGTGTCTACATAGAAGATTAAACCAAAGGTGACACAAGTTTGGACAGTGATAACTTTTTTCAGTGACCACTAATCCAAAAACGGCTATTCTAAGTTGTAGATCGGTTCTTTCTCAGTCCATTGCAAAAAACCGCAAGGCTCTACGACTTGAATTGACTGAGTTGCATTAATTTTCCCAATACAATTCCTTATGGACGTTTAACACTGCGCCCAAACCTGGACAAGAGCCTTAACACTCGATCTATGTACAATCTCCAAGCTTGTCATCCCAGTCCTTTGCCAACCGTGGAGCCAAAAACGATACCCGCATTCCGGTGAGCTGAACTCCACGTGACTTCGATCTCAAACTCACTGGAAGGAGGACCTCAACCTCGCTCAAGTTCTCCAGTATTCTAAATTGGCTAAAAATTCCATAATAGAAATAGAGCTTCACAATTTTTATCCATCATGCATATAGTATTTCACCCATCTGAGTGGGACATGATGCCTGCGTATTACATTGCTTACAAGAAATTCGGAGTGCCAGCCAATAGTCCATGGTTGAAGCACACGGAGCAGTAGGTCAGAATGCCTTCTCGGGCCTTAATCTGCTCCTCCATTTGAAATCTAGTTGACCCTTGAACTTTGAATACGTATTTTTCGATCGATTTTGTCCTCATTTTCTGGACACAATCGGATCCAACAGGTCTATCCATTTTTTATTATATAATTTCAGCGAAAAAGAAGTTTAAAACAAGACAAGTACCTACTCGGATTTCTGAATGCACAAATTATATCTACATAGAAGAACCGACCAGTTATAGTGGAATTTAGAATTGAATACTTGATCAACGTCCAACTACGAATCGAAAAGTGTCTACGTGTCCAGCAGACACAGGGCACTCTTCATATGTAAAATACATGTCCGGTTGTGTGCTACTAAAGCCAGTACGACGAAGCAATTAAATAAGACAATGGGACATAACTATTTTAAGCATCTGATTCGGGAGTCTCGGTTCATTGGAAAATTTCAATCCGCTGTTCTGTAACACATAACAGCAAGTTCCTGGAATTTGACGAGGTGCGAGCGAGAGACTCCGTAGCGTCGTTAGCCAGGCTAACTTAGCCTATGGCTTATGGCATATGGCTAGCTTAGCTTGGCACTTGTTCCTTGACTCGAAATATATTTCTACCTTGGCTAACTACATATATTCTACTGCAGCCGTTATAATAATTCATAGAATGAAGTTTTGACAAGCCAATAACGAGACAGGAATGCAGGATTTTGACGATTTAACGGATTTTTCGTAAATTTCACACAATTTTTTTCGCAATCAAATGAGCAATGAATAAACTGTCATTTATTCATAATATTCATTTATTAATTTATTACAAACAAGATTCTGGACGGTGTGAATTTTGCCTATTTCACTAAAAATGAGAGGTTTAGGGTCCGATTGGCAAAATTTAATTCGAGCTACTTTACCAAAAAGTGAAACATTCCCAACAATTGGTAAAAACTGGAATCACACTTTGTGGAAATGTTGATTGTATTCCAAATGGAAAAACATCATTACCTTCATAATTGGCTTCAAATAGTAATTAAAAATTACAGAAGCACTAAGTACAGAAAATGTACATTCGGTTCCTCGTTCCCCTATTCAATAATGTTGAGCTTATTAATGCATTGTGTTAATATTCAAGTCATACAAACAAGACACGAGGCCGGAATAAACCAATTACAATATGGTACTTGACAAGTTCACACTGACGATCCTAATTTTCCTAATTACTAAATAGATTAGTGTTTGACGTTTGATGTATTCTCGATTCTATGGATATGGATTTCAGGTTAAGATCTTGTACATTTGTGAGCATTGTGCTGGGTACGTGTACGTTACACAATAGCGTATTCCGTCGCCTGAAATTGACTTGAATATATGAGTTGTAATTTGTGAGATATTAGATTTCCGAGCTGCTGAATTAATCATAATGTCATGCAGCAGGTGATTAAGCATAGCCGATTAGCTGTCAAGATTTCAGGTGAAGCGGATTAGACAGTCTGAACTTTTAGATTTCAAAGCATTCTGGCTCGACTAAGAGTTACTTAAGGTATTTTCCAGAAGAGTTAAAGCTTCTTTTAAAAATTAACATGGCGTATTTGGTTGGAACTGCATTGGTTTTGGTTGTAGCAGGATCGATTTTGCATCGTTCTGTAAGTGTGCTCAAAAAGTATTGGTGCAATTGAAAACTCGAATACAATTAGTATTTACATGACACGAAGGTCAAATGTTAGACGTTGACCAGTTATATTTTTTCTATTAGGAAGCCTGTGCTCGAGGATTTGTTCCGAAGCTTTATCCGAGTACGTCAAACAGTAGTACTGCTGTCAACGAATCGGACGCGTACGATCTTTCTGTGGGAAGTGCCGACTATCCCAAAGGTCAAGCGATCAGTGCCATTATCAACACGCTTTTGGAAACTAGCATTAACTTGGGTCTGCTTGGTGGAGACAACTTCTTATGCCCGTCAACAGAGGAAGAGCTGTACGCGGATCCCTTCGACTGCACGTATGCTATGGTTAAATGGATGGGTCACAAGCTGTATCCTAAATCCTAATTCATTGATTCTAAATCAGTAATGTCATTTCAAATCAAAAAAGGTACTACTTCAAATGTGATGGTGGAACGGCTGTGAGAGTCAAATGTAGCGAGCACCTCGGGTTCAATAATAAAACCATGACGTGCGTTCCAATGGACTCTGTCCCATTGTGCAGACAACTTGTTCTGGATGCTGGTGAGAATTACACGACCTCGAAATTCATGAAATACTAATACAACGTGAAATAACTCAATTAATTTTAAAATATTTTTAGGTTATGAGTGCACTTTCAATGGTCTCCACGCGTATGCTAAAGATTGTCAAAAATACTACGCTTGTGTGAATGGTAAGGGCTTCTTGACCCAGTGCGGAGAGGGAAATTCATTCGACAGCGCACTTCGCCTTTGTATTCCCAAATCGGAAGCGCTGTGCTTGCCTGCGCCGAAGTAGCTGCTAGCTGCTCGCTTTGTCAGACTATCGCTATCCAAAGCTGAATAATTAGAATTTGATTTTGTTTTGATTGATAATACTTTTGGATGAAATACGAGTTGATATTAAATACGACTATCTTGCAAAAAAATGAAATAAACACAAAATTAAACAAGTGCAGCTGCAACCTCTGGATATAATAGTGTACTACATAGCACACAATCCTCATAAACCGACTGCTGAGTCAAACTATTGCGTTCTATGTACCAACGCCAAAACAAATTCAATATTTTCAATTCAATGTAAACTTTATTATGTTTGAATTCGAATAACATACACATACCAGTTTCATTTCTGTATTTTAGCCTCCATTTGATTTTATTAGGTCTGTAGATTAGATGTCACACGTTTAAAAATTGGCGTTGGACGTTGAAGCCTTCCAAATTAATTAGTAGAAAGAAGAAGATGATTCTCTCATCCGCCGAGTTTTGATTCTATTGAAACTGAAACCGATAACCAATCTTTTATTTAAGCTTCGATTACTCTAGATTTAATGAACAAAGCAAGTCGAATTGAATTTTCCTACTTTTTAGAAGGCGAGAGTGAATCATTCAATAGTTATCGTGTTGATTAAGTTCAGCCATCTTTTAGCCCATCAACAAATTGAATAGCTCATCCACAGCACCGCTGGGTACACTTTCCATAAAAGCCAAGAGGCCGTTGTAGTTCTTGATCAGCTCCTTCCTGTTTCTAAAAAAAAACTTATCAAAATGCTGTGCGTCTAGTTAGTATATGTCTTGCTGTTGAATTACAAACAAACGCGAACAACCCTTCTATGTATGTATCCTGGAAAAAGGTCAAACGACCACAGTCAAATTCGAACAGTACGTATTAGAAACTCCTATGTGTTACAAATGAAAGCATGAATCGAAGCAATCAATAAGTACATGCAATTTGAAATTTTGGTAATACTCACTTGTACAAGACACCTTTAACCACTTCGGTGAGGAAGTCAATGTTGTGTTTGCGGCTGAAGTAGTACATCTCGAGCGCATTGTCCATGTTGACGGTTTTCCCCAGGAAATCCGCAACGAGTTTTTTCAACGTTTCCACCATATAACGGTCTCCAAGTTCATACAGTTGAAAAGCGACAACATTATCCAAATTCTCCACCTTTGAAGTGTAGAAATATCTCAACATCTCGATAACTGCATTCGGACTGAAGTCTTTGATTTCGACGGATCTAGTCTTCTTTTCCTTCATTTCGTGTTCGAACATCTTTGTGAACACTTCGCTGTTGTCTAGTAAGTAATACAATATATTTAAATACATTGGCAATTGATGATTTTTTAGCGTTAGAAAATATTTTTATGAAAGGGAAACACATACATCCGAGAACAAAGAGATGAGCCGGAAATTGTTTAGTTCCACACTTGACAGAAATATCCGACAAATCCTCAGACATAAAGTATGCGCTCACGTCCATGAATCCGCGGTTGTGATTGTTAATTGCAGAGAGTGGCGAAGATGTTTCAGACATGACGAATTCTAACTCTACAATTTGGAATGGAAATATTAAATGAACCATTATCAATAGTATTGAATTTACATCTTAATCCTGGTAGGCGTAAGTAGATCATAAATGGAACTTGTACTTTTAAGCTGAGTGACGGTTATATCAATCTTCAGTTCATTCACTGAATCCTCCCAATATGGATCAGTTTTTTTTATGAAGAAGTAGAAATATTTGTGTTCCTTCGACATTTTATCAGAATGGCGAACGATTCCATCAGCAATAAAAGATATTTTCATTTCAGAGACTTCCACCTGTTCGATCTTACTCTTCATAACTTTTCTGGGATAGCTGACAGACACATAGGATAAATCGGACTCAACAGACAATTTACTGAAAATAGAATTTAACATACATAGAAGAAGTTAATCACTCCTTTTAACCAAACGCTTTTCCAGTGACGGATGACAATACTATAATTAGACCAGTCAGTGTCGGTCATTGTGTCCAGTTCTTAAGCTTACAACGTGTTCGCCATCCCTGCCAAAATGCCTTGATCAAATGAAATAGGAGTAAACAGTTTTCTAATTTCCTCATTCCAAGATGTCCCGCAGGCCTGTCGCAGGATTGATTTGGGAACACAGACTCGAATGGTGTAATTTTCCGTTTTCGCCTCTCCGGGATTCTGTAATAAAATAGAACACATTTTGTTGGGTGTTGGGTTATGCCAAGGGTCAACAGGATGCATATCACATCAGCTTCAAGGTTAAAACAGTTCAATGTATTTTATGTCATCAAATGTACTCATTTTACTTTTGTAATATGGTATATGGTGTTAAATTACATACATCTGCAACGGTAAATGTCTTATCCATTTCGCCTTCTTCCTTGTCACTTGTCCGTGTCCGCACCTGCACTGCAGTACGAAGTACGACCGACTTTCCTTGTGGAGGTTAGTTTGTCTTCAATGGAATACAAACAAACTGCTTACTTATGGAAAAAAATGTGGTTCAACTAAACCGGGTGGTGATTGGTGATGTGACTGGTGGGTGGGTGAAGGTCAAAGGTGAAAGTTACTCAAAGTTTATGTTAAATTCCATCGTCGTCCCTTCGATCAGCGGAGTCTTCTTGTCTTGTCTGTCATTCATCTGTGTCGTCTGTCTGTCTGTCTGAACCTGTACAGTAGTTTACACAAGCACGTGAACATGCCACATAATACATGCGTCTCTTTGTCGTCTCGCACGTACTAAATACCTGACATCGGGCATCGCGTGATGGCAGCTAAACTCTCAGAGAATTGACCTAAAATTCTTTCACGCATGTCCAATGTCCACGTAGCGTAAAACGCAAACCAGACATGAAATGGGAGACGAGATACGAATACAAAACGAACTAGCGAACCAAATTGAAGCCAAGGAAGTGAAACTACGAGTAAAAAAACTATATTTTTTACCAGTACAATAATTTACAAGTAATTTAGAGTAGCCATATTCATTCGATCTCGGAGTACAATTTCGGAAACTAAGTTCAAATGATGTAAGACGGGCTGAAATGCTGTGTGCTATTGCTGTGTTGTTTGTTCAATAATCGATCTTTTTAGAGGAGAGTTTTTCATCCGATTGTTTCCGTTGATCCCATTAACAGGTTGAATAGATCATCCGCGTAATCCCTTGGCACCGTCTTCATGAACTCCAGAAGGCCGTTGTAGTCCTTGATGAACGTCTTCCTGTTCCTGAAGCCAAATTAAATGTAAACATAATATTGTAATTGTATTGAAAATTATTGTCGCATCTTTAGTCTGACTGGACTGGTGGTGGTGGGGCTCATAAAAGCCTTCACTCACTTGTACAAAACCTTTTTCGCCAATGCAGTCAGAAATTGAATGTCGTGTTTCCGGCTAAAGTAGTATGCTTCCAGAACATTTTGGGGGGTTACCGTTTTACCCAGAAAGTTAGCGCAGTAGGCTTTCAAGCTTTGGACCAAGTAAATATCCGCAAGCTCGTAAAGCTGGAACCGGACTATCTCATCCATATTTTCCACTTTGGAAGTGTAGAAAAAGCGCAGCATTTCACGAACTGAATTGGCTTCAAAACCCTGGATTTCCACAAATCTGTCCTTCCTTTCCTTCATGTCATGCTCAAACATCTTAGCAAAAACGGCACTGTGATCTATTCAAATTTAAAACAATCAGGTGTTTTTAAATTATCAAATTTTGTGTGAGGTTTGAAAAATCTAGCATTTGTAATTTGTTTTAGAAGCCCATACGGCCAAGAATGAAAGCATGAGCAGGAAATGTTTCAGTTCCACACTTCAAGGAAACATCGGATAACTCGGTGGACAGCAAGTACTTGCTGACGTCCATGTTTCCAGACTTGGGTCCAACAATCCCAGAACGAAGTGACGATGTATTGGACACCACGAGTTCCAATTCTGGAAATGTGACCAGTTCAGATCTTATCCACTTTTAATCAAATGAACGATTGGATTGAAGGTAGATGTTATGTGTACTTGTGAATTGGGTGATGGTTATCTCAATTTTGACTTCATCTACAGTTTCTGGCCAAATACGATCGGGACAATTGACAGTGTAACAGTTTGACTTATTTGAAGTCATTTCCGTGGAGTGATGCTGAACACCGCTAACCAAGAAGGATATATTCATGCCAGTAACGTCAAGTCTGGTAGCTTCACCCTTCCAAGCTGTTTGAGGGTGGGAAACTTGTATGGTTGACAAATCATGCGGAAATTTCAATACACTGTGTATCATAAAAATTCAAAATGTAAAGATCTCTTTCAGGAACACGTGAAACAAAAATAAAGAATTCTAATTTAGAATTTATTCCTTTCTGGAACTTACAAAGAATTTGGAATTCCAGCCAACAAGCCTTGATCAAATGCAAAGTTTTCCGTCCAGGACGACTTTGTTGGTGTTGGATTATAAATGTAAGACTTATTATCTTCTTTCCGAGATGCCTCACCAAACTGTCGCAGGACTGGTTTAGGGACACAAACTCGAAAAGTGTAAATTTCTTGTTCCATCTGTCCCGTGTTCTGTGTCAAAGAGTAGTGAATTTTGGGACTCAGTCAAAAAAAAATTATTAGTGTGAAATACCTCTGTTGCTGAAAGCGTTTTGTCCATTGTAATTTCTTGGTGCTGATAAACACTTATTCGCGGATATTCGGATAAATTCCTTGGGTTCAGCGCAGAGTTACTCCTTTACTGGGTGATGATGGAGACGGCTAATTCGTATCGGCCAGTAGTATCGACTCTTGTCAAATACGTTTTTCGTGAAAATTTGTAAAAACTGGCGTATTTGAATGTATTGTTTATATCTCCAATAGAACCGGAAACTCAACTCCACCGGTGGTGCCAGGGTAATTATAGGTATTCACTAAAAAAACTAGATTTTTAATTCAAAATACCTAAATATATTTCGCATTTGAACAGTGATTTATTGCTCATTTCGGTTTCAGCATACACAGATATAAATACAGATTCTTTACTTTTAGTGTAGGTACTTAATCATGGTAGAGCGCTTCAGGTTATACGCTGCTAGGTGACCATTTTAAATTTTGACATGACGCTCGACTAATATCGAAATTATCTTCCAAGCTATTGAAATTGGAACAAGTCTTGCAACTTGGTCCTGACCTTCGGCTCCAGGTCAAACTGTGGCGTATCATCCCCATCAATTTCATAGTCATCATCTTCCTCATTCCGTCGATAATTATTCACGACTTTACGAAGGAATTCCGAATCTTCACGAATCATCGAACTGAATCTTTGAAAATGCTTAACACAGTCCAATCCCTGGAAGTACACGGTACCCAGAAGTTGACATAACTCAATTTCCTCCGGACTTGAAGCCTTTTGATTCTCTTCGAATTCATTCCCAATTTCCTTGACCACAGCAATATAGTCTCGTAACTCTCGACAGTCTGACCGTTTTGATTTCATGATTTGAATGGGTGGAGCATAGAAGTTCCGTTCCATCAGGCGGAGATTGAATGTGATTCGGACGACAAGACTTCGCAGTTCCTTGATTGTTACCTTCAAGAAGGTGAGCGGGTCGAGTGGAAAGGTTTCGATTGGATTTGGTTCAATTGAAGCTTTCGATTCAGAAGGTTGTTCTGCTGGCTGATTTGCATTATCTTCTATCTGATTACAGTTTTCTTCTGGTAATCGCTTCGAACCATCTTCATAATTTGGAAACCATTTTGAATCCGCATTAGAAACTATTTGTGCAAAAAGTTCCGTTTGCTTGGTGAGCTTATTATCCGTGGCTTCCAGTTCGGTGACTCCAGTTCCGGTGACGATGCAATTATCTTCTAACCAATTAGCCATTCGCTCATCGCTCCACTGCACGACAACCAGCTTTTGTTCTAACTCCTCAGTATTTTCAACGTTAGTGTGTTCAGAGCCTTTAAGGACTGGTGTTTCACAAAGTGTTGCTTCGGAGGGTAGCAGGATCATTGGAATGGTTTCCCCAGCGGCGGCTTCAAGTATAGCCGGAACCGAAGGTGGGACCGGAAGTGAAGTTGGTGCAGCTGGGCTTGAAGGTGTAGCTGGAGCACGACTTTTTGGTTTTGAAAGCGGAATTTGCGGCTGCTTCGTTGTCGGTTGTGGTCGATTTGACTTTGTCTCGTGGTGATTGGTATGTCGGCAGGTCATGAAATTCCAAATTGCGGTGGGAACTCGTTTTCGGGATTGGGTAGATTTTGTGCCAGGTAACGTACCAGTCGATCCTTGGCTGCTCTCTGTTGATGAAAGATCAAAAATTAAGATTAATTTCTGTCGGCATTTTGTCAATTAATTTTGAATTTTGATCGGGATTATAAAAAAAACTTTGCAATTTGAAATTCACCTGGACCACTGGCGTAAGCTAATGTTAAGCTACTGGATCCAGAAGGCACTTGCTCAAGGTAGTTCTCTTCATTTGAGAATTTGATAAGAGATGGTTCAAGTTCCCGAATGTTCTCACGAAGCATCTTGGAAATACGGTCCATTTTCCGATTCAATTTCAGCGTGTCCAGACAGAAAGGCTTGAGGAGCGTAAGGCATTCTTCTTTTTGACCATTGTTCCAGAATAGGTTTGGGTCGGATTCTTGCAAATTCTCTAGTATATCATGTACGTGAACCAATGAAGTTGCGAAAGGAACATCGCAGACGGGCAGCGGCATTGCACCGGATGCAAACGAGGCTTCCAGTTCACCCAGCCATCGAGCCATACTTGTGTAGCCTTCCAAGGCAGCTTCCTTCAGGAGAAAATGCAGGTCGTGTGCTATATCTAGACTCTGTTGCATGTTTGTAGAATATATTTTGTATTTAGAAAATTCTTAAGTTTACGGTAGTCGTTAAATTGAAACACTACGATAAATGCTTTGGTTAGATTCGGGACGAATGCTGATTAGCGAAATCAATCGTATTATTTTTTATGGTCGACATTGATTTGCCTCAAAATCCTATCTTTTGTTTCGATTGGTTGCTCTGTGGTTTCCAAGACAATGTGCGATTCGATAAATCGACAGGAGATTAAACTTTCCCGGAGTTTTTCGACTTGTGGCTGTGACTGGGACATAGCGAGATAAAATATTTTGCAAAGGTAATTTTGAAGAAAAATATAACGATTTGAACATTTGTTTATTGAACATTATTTATTTGATTTTGAAATACATATCCCCAGTTCGGATTTTGTTTTGATGCGTATTCCAAGTAAATAAATATTAGCTACTTGTTGCTAATTTCATGACGAATATTCAATTTTATATATTTCTTTCTGAATCCAGTCACTGAAGAATCCGACCTTCGTAAATACGGTATAGGTATGTGAGTTGCATAAGTTAGAGCCCTGCAACTTTGGCCCGTGACTGACAATACCCTAAATTAGATATATAGAATTATATACCAACTACTGAAGATAAAATTTCTAGAAAATTGTGATTTTAATCTACCTGGATGAAATATCTTGCCGAAATTCCAGTTCCAGAATCAAAGACCATTCCACCTAAAGTGTTTAACAAATATTTAGCGAAACTCAATCAAAGGGCAGAGCTAGATGATAGTTGAAAATTAATAAGAATATGTTCAAACCTCCAGAATCGCCATTACAAGCACTTGTTCCTATTACCAAAATAAAAAAAGTAGTTAATATTGAAGGATTCCGACTTTGACAGCTTTTTGTTCAAAATCGTGTACCATTCGTATATCCGGCGCAGTACGAATAGTCTTGAGGTTCGAACATAAATGCATCGTAACAATCCCTTGAAGATACGACTGGAAGATTCGCGAATTTCAATTTGTTGCTCACGCCAAGCGTTTCGTCGATTCCAAATCCAATAACCTGTTGAATTAATCCAAAATCAATATGAGACAAACGTAAATCAAATCAATATTATAAAATTCGAGTGGAAGGTTGAATAAAACACTATTATACTATAAAATAATATTTCTATTTCGAAGTATAAGAATAATGATTCTATTTTGAACCAACCTGTCCTAAGTTTGAAGGGCTAAGTTGAAACTTCTGGATTGCTTTGTGTTCCTGAGTTGAACTTGAAAAACAGACCGGCCGAATGTAGTCATTGAATTCAACCGGCTTGCTCAGCTCTAATATGGCAATGTCGGATTCGTAGTTTCGAGTGTTGAATGTATCAGGGTAGGTGAACCTTTTAACCTGAATATAAAATAATCAAATTGTTCATGCTCATCCAGTTTTAGAATAATTTCTGGACATACAGTAAATATTTGAGCTTGAGGATCCTTTTCATTCTCAACAAAACTGCTGCTAATTGGGGCTAGCACAATCCTAAACTTGGAAACGTCATGAAGCACGCTGTATTCACCGAAGAGACAGTGAGCTGCAGATAGAACCACTGAACGATGAATCACCGAACCCTTTTAATAAATATTGGAAATAATGAGTTAATATGTTAGTATCAATTAAATAATTAGGTGGTTTAGTGTCTTTTTGGCATAACTTACGCCGCAAATATAACTAAACGTCTCGCCGTCGAACCTAAAAATGGCAGCATGCCATGGCCAAGAGTCTCGAGAGGTCAAGGTACCGTTAACAATCAGCAGATTCAAAGCTTTTTCCGCCTTTCCGCACTCTGAAAATTCATTAAGTATTGGAATAATTAACATGTGATAATCATAAACCAGTACTCAACTGCACTTCTATTATATATTTCTGTCTGGTATACCTGGATAGCACCCAAAGGCTATTGCGGGACTCCATTGACCTTTGGCTGAGCAGGTTAGTAGTGCTGTTGGTCGATTGAGAGACGAAACGTAGTACTTTTTACAGATCAATTTAGCCTTTACCCCAAATGGAACTGCACGCGTACCAGAGCAGTCAACCCGCCTGCCAGTATCCGCGTCTTCACAATCAATTCGCACGCCCTGTGTTAACACAAATAGTCAAGAATTATTGGTAAATATATGCAAAATATTGGGCAGATATTCGAACCAAAGCTCAAACGGCAGACACTACCTCCGTTGGCTGAATTGGACTGCAGCCTTTTCGGACAGCAGCCAACTTTCCTGAACAGGCTCCTCCGGGTTCGGGATCCTCGTCTTCTCCTCCCTCACAGTCTTCCCTTCCATTACAAAGTTCGGACTTTTCAATGCATCTCCCGTATGCTCCGCACTCGAACTTTCCAGATGAACACGGTTGCAGACCACGACAGTGGAGAGGGTCTTCGTCCGAATTATCCGAAGGACAGTCTCGAGTTTGGTCACAGATCTTTCCCAGATCCAGGCATTTGTTGTCACTGCAGGACCATTTTGTTGGACCGCACCTTGATGTTCCAAAATGCGATTTTTTAATTCTTCAATATTACACATGACTAATGCATGACTTACTCCAAGCCCTTGATAATCCAGTCCAGCGTTCCGTTGAGCCGACTAAACCAATTAACACTGTTCTTATCACAACTGTAATTAGGTCCTGTCAGCGTGAAAACCGAATTGAGCCCAATAATAACGTGCTTGCCATCAACGGGAATAACGGGCGTGGATCCGTAGAACAGACAAAGGTTGTCCTCCTTGACCAATCCACGAGCAATCCTAGCACAGTAGAGATAGAACGGTGTTTTAGCTTCCAGCCGTCGAAATGCCTGGAGACAATGGTCGTAGGTTTGCATTTTGATCCTGGATATTTTCAGGTCTCTGTATCCATCCTTTCGCGAGTGCCAATCGAAACCTCCGTGAATTGCTAGCGTTCCGGATACAAAGAGATCCGCATCGGGATCCTTGATGTTCAATTTCGGAAGACAAGCGGCTCGAACGTATGGCGTCGTCAAGTTCAATGGTTTCTTCAGATGAATCAGAGCAACGTCATGGATTCGCGTTTTCTCGTTGAATTTTGTATGAGGACGAACAAAGGATACCTGGAATTTGCATTTTTATATCAACTCAAAGTTTTATAGAAATCATCGTCCAAATTGAAATTGACTCTTACTTCCGATATTTGAGAATGTTGGTCCTTTTCGTTTAAATTCGTGGACTTGATCCCCACGCCCACGAGGAGGTCGTTCGAATTTGGAACATGCAGTTTCCAGCTTCCATCAATGTTTTCCCAGAATCTCCGACCCACTGTTCAGAAGAATACAAACCATCAGCATCTTAAAATGAATTTGCGTATTCCCATGTTTTTTCTAATTTTACACGTCAAAATGGTGCTGGGTCCAATTACAGTGCCCGAGAACAAATATCTCCACTTCGATCCTTCTCGCTGGAAAATTGCAGCGTTCCATGGGGCTGCAGTTCGGATTTCTTGAGGATCTTCACTAATTTCGCCGCAGTCATCCACTGATTAAACAGAATACATTTAATTACTTTTAAGTCAGTTTAGATTCAGAAACTCATATTTTTCATTGTTGGTACTTACGTGAGGACTTGCCAGGCGAATAATGAATACCGTCAGGGAACACAAAACAATTCGTCAAGGCAAATGATGTTTGAATTAGCAATAAAGTCTTTAAAAATTTCATAGTGCACACCGTTCTACTTAACAATGGAAGTGACAATTAACTAAATAATTAATAATTAAGTACTCCTTTTTTAATGAAATATATAAATTATTATTTGTGATGTACCAACACCTGACTATTGTATGTATGTATGTATATGGGCAATAATAAGAGAACTTCACATCGATCACGGAAAACTTAATTTCACTGATGCGGTGTGTACAGTTTCTAAGATACGACAAGCAACTCAGACCACAGAATATATAAATTCACCTTCAAATTCAAACTGAATGCAAATGAGAAGACAGGTACATACGTATATTTGGTTGTTGACGCATCAGGTAGTCACACAACCTTTAAAACCCACACAATACGTTATATACCTGATCTTAGTATAATGTAACATTATAAAAGAGGATTGAGATGAATCTCAACTACACAAAAAAATACTGCCAATTGCCACACGTCAAAGAATCAAATATTTGCATTCCACGAATTTGCAAGTTCAAGTGCATGCATAGTGCTTGTACTTGTATGATACATAATTCATGGATATTTACAACGAATAGAAGATCACCACGCAGATAATACAGATCAATTCAATAAGCAATAGGCAATACGCACAAGTTGGCCGAATACTTGGAATTGAGCTGCATGAGCTGGCTTTTGATGCAATACAAGATCAATTAAACGTTTCCATTTATTTCAATACAATTCCTTGCAGTGTATTACTCGTTTCACGAAATCAATGTACTTACTAAAGATGAGCTCATGTCGATTTCAGAAAACTCCTTAAGATGGAATGTAAAGCGTGAAGATTTGTTTTGAGATTTGAGAATATTCTTCCTGACTTATTTGATTACTTGGTTTTTGACCTTTTCCCCGTTTACACGTCACAGGCGTAATCCTGGGGATTCTTGCGTCCCTGTCTCGTATGTTCCTTCTCGACCTGATCATAGATGACCCATGCAAGGACGAAAGGTGGAACGACCGTGAAGAAGTTCTCTCGCATGCGGCGGAACGTGTTGGGAATTCCTTTGGAGATGACCCCAGCAAAAGCCCGTTGTTCAAATGGAGATAGAGTGTACGTGATAATTCCGCGGACCCGTGCCAGATTCCCGAAGTGATGTCCACCCATTTTCTCAGCTGCTATTAGAAATTAGATACCATCAGGTCCTGATAATCAGGATGTCAGATATCAAATATTGTTTTCGAACTTGAGTGAGGCTACTGCCGATGCCGATTCTACAAAATACGTTGGGTAAATTGGACCAAAGGGCCGGTTCGAAGAATTTCTAAGTCTTTTTCCGGTAGGTTGGTAGAGAATAGAGAACCTTGTGACCCTTGACCTTTACGACAAAATGACCCTAACAAAAGTTGTTGTACTCATCGAGATAACCAACTTTTGTTTGAATAATTTTTCTGTAGATTGCTTGGTTCAGTTTCATAGGTCGGTTCTAAGGTGACCAACTTTAACATGACCTATGACCTGAAAAAGGCACTCTACAGAAAAATTGGGCAAACAAATGTTCTGCCGAAACGGGCAAAGCGAGTTAAACTACTTTATATTAGGTTAGGTTTTAGGTTAGGTCCTGGCGAAACGGAAAGCGAGTTAATCTACTTTAGGTTAGGTTAGGTTCTGCCGAAACGGGCAAAGCGAGTTACTTTAGGTTAGGTTTTATATTTTTCACAACTTTGACCTTTGACCCTTGAATAAGGACCCTTAGGGGCCTCAGCCCCAAATAAGAGTTACATATTCTGAATGAACGCTCTTTGAAAGACCTTTCCAACGACTTATAATGTTAGAATTGGGTTTACGCCCTTATTCGCGTTGTGTTCCCACTTCCCACTATTACATATTATTGTATTAAATTGACATGAAATGTCAAATCAATAAAAATAATTGCAAGTACTTAAAAACGAAGCTGCTGTGTCAAGCTACTCCTCTTCTTATAAAAGTACTTTACCTGTTCTTTTGACAATGTTGAACGGGACACTTTATATGGCAACGAAGACCTATGACCCAGTCAGTCAGTCGTCAGTCGTCAGTCGGGTTCCAGGTTCAGACAAATCCGATGAGTTTCTTCAATTTTAACCCTTTTATGTGTTTCGCGGATTCCACAAAAAACTATCATAATAAAATGAACCTTTCACCTTTCTTTCGTTATTATTTGAATTATTTGAATTATTTTCGCGCTAATAATGGCGTCACTTCTCTTCGGAATCACAAACGAGGGTTGTTCCATAAATTTTGACCCGCTTTTGAAGAACAACGGAAAAATGAACGAATACTGGGCTGAATTTTATATCACAGGTAAACATTGTAACAAAGCTACGTGGGAACAATGAATTGGTCAAAAATTCCCCTATAAAAATACATAGTGACATCACAAATAGCGATATCAAAAATCCCATCAATGCAACACATAATTTTTGTACAGATTGTTAGGTAAGTACGATGTATTATAATTACAATTTCTAATTCAATTACAGTTCTAATTGGGAAGGTTTCTGTGCGCTTTATATAATTATCGCCGGTATTTTGGCAGCGATTTTTTCCTGCTACGTTGTACAGGACGTCGTGTAATTTTTGTAATACGATAATAGTTTATTTTTAGACATGAATTATTTACAAACAGAACAAGAATCTCAAAGCTGTAGCTTGATTCTGTGTAGTTCTGTTTACTTGACCTTCTTATTGCTGACCATGAATTTGATGATGATCAAGTTGAATGCCATTCTATTGAAGCAATTGGGCCGGGAAACGTGAGCGTCCTCACGTAATTTGGGATAAAGGTAAAAGTTCACATCTTCTTCTAAAGTATCAGTTTCTCCTTCTCCTCCATGTTAACTTGACTGGGACTGGACTGATGTCAATTAGCTGATAAGCTTTGTCTCCATCTGCTTTGGAATATAACCGTATAAATTTACTAATGTTGTATGTTTAATTTTAATATTAATGCAAAAGGTTTAAGCTTACTTTACTCAAATACTAAAATCTGCTGAACTCTTATATTATATTCCATAGTAGTCCCTTCCCTTACAAACCTTAAAAATGGCATATGATGACTGCGTGTCCTGTCCAATGTCCACGATTTAAACTAACCACGATGACAAGATACAATCCTATGTATGTAGTTTGAATTTGAACACGTCGTTTTTTTACTTGTATTGGACGAGACTCTTCGAACTTGAATTGAACCATGGTAAGTAAAGTAAAAATGGTAAGTAGGTACCAGAGCTTCAATTCACTAGTCAAACATTGAAGCTAAAATTGTTAATCATATGGATGGATGATGGATTAAATATTTTTGATGAATAATTTCCAAAATTCTGCTCTCGGATACCCTTAAAAATGCGTTTCTGTTTTAAAATTATCACAAATTGTTGGTATCCGCTTCCAGGTTAGGTTTAGGTCGGGAAGTATCGCATAATATATTAATTTCACCGTCAAAATATGCATGCGAATTCGGTTAATCATGGTCAAATTATGCACGTGCGTCCGGTTAATCACGTCAAATTATGCACGTGCGCTCGGTAAAAATGAACTTCGAGTTTTCCACTGTGAACTGTGATTGAATTCATTTCTGTGAATCGTGAAGTGCCGAATCCGAGTGCGGCTTCAGTACCATTCATTCATACCAATTAATAGACGCAAATCACTAGTACTTATTAAAATAACAAGCTGCCATGTTAAACTTGCCACGTCAGTGTTAAACGGCTTGCATTTGTTTGGGATTTTGCCATTTCCCTGCGATTTTCCTATCCAGCATGTGTTTCAAGCTCAAGCACTTGACAATCCGTATCTGTGCCGGCATACAAGAAACACGCCTACAGCTCGTGCTAATAGTGGTTTACATATTTTATGCGTTGATGCTATGATATGCTATTTATATAAAATCAAATATATGGACTCTTGCAACGAAGCTAGAACGTAAGCGGAGTATGTATGAAATTAAGCGTGCGTAATTTATAAAAATTATATAGGTACCTAGGTAAAGTATCTATCTTTGTATTAAACTAAACCCAATTCACTTAAACCTACCTCTTCCACTCCAGCACTCATGTCATGAGATAGACATGCTAAGTACAGCAACTTTTTAATTTAGAATCAAATGTCAAACATCACGCTGCTCGTAATTATGTCCGAAGATGGCTGATGCAACTAGATTAGTATCACCAAGGTTAGAATTTTATGTATGTGGAAATATTGGGTGTGAACGCCGCTTTTCGCAACTGAAAAATCGGTAAATTCTCCGGAAAATCGACAATTTCAACTACAATTTACAATCAAGATACCGGCGGCAATCGTCTTTAGTCCAATTAAGCGTTAAATCTAAATAAAAGCATAGTGTTTTTACACAAAAATAAGTTATTTAGTTTCTGGCATTTCACATTTTTACACTTTTGAATTTTACAATTACGATGTCTCTTTGGTTTCCATGAATGCATCCTAACATACACATCGATTTTCGTCCATGTACTGCGAATGGAACCAGCTCGCAATTTTCCAGGAACTGTCAATTTCATCCCCGAAATTAAAACTAGATTCGGAAATAGATTGTAATGCTCAGCACTAATAAGCCTCAAGCCAAGACAAAATTAATAGCCAAAAGTCATGCACTGATTATTGCCTGTGTGCATAGCCGCTTGATCGAATTTATCGTGAGCCCAATGAGCATCTGAAAGGCCACCCACCTTTAGATGTTCCGAGCGAAAAATTGCTTAACAGATTTGAATTACTATGACTATCATCAATATTACCAACTTAGCAGGCATTTGAGATTGAGATCGTCCACTGACCTGACTGAGTCCAGTCCAGACGTACTCAATTACGTGAATTACGTATAATTTGCATCTCCTTAATTTTGTATCATTTCCGATTCCGAACCGAATCAAACCAGTTCGGTTGTTTACACTTTCTAGCATTCACTAACAACCGCTGCTGCTGTCGGGTCAAAATATTATCTTTAGTCAGCGTGGACGATTTCCATTTCCGTGTTACTCGATTTCTAACCCTATAAATACAGTTTTTTGTAAACAATAATTCATCAGTGCACTTCTGTCTCTACCAAACTCGAATTCAGCTGTATTTTTTTAATATTGATAAAGAATTCATAAGCCTGTAGTCTGTGGACTAGAAGATTATCAAATTCGGCGTATTCGAACCAACTTTTGAAAACAGGTAAATAAAATCATTTGAGTTTTAGATTACCGACGTAGGACCAAATACAAAATGATTTCACAACGTAGCTGAAAAATATCTCTGTTTTAAAATCCGCTAGAAAGAGAAATGTGTATTTGTCAATCAGCGAAAAATGGCTGAACAGAACATTCCTATTACGTAAACACTTTAAGGTTCTGTAGCATTCGAAATGATTAAAATATGTTTGCTTTTTTTCATGAACGTTTTTCAAAATTAAGATAAAATTAAACTGGACCGTGATCTCGTAATTTGCGCAACTGAACCGGAATACCTTGAAAATTGCATCTATTTCATTGCGTGCCACGCTAATGTTTCAATCAATTTCAGAATTCGTGAATTCAACGTTCAGATCCGACAACCTCATCCCACATCAGGCTCGGCTTATCAGTTGACATTGACATTGGCACTCACCGTTAACCCCGTGTGCTCTGAGGAATCAATAAACTCGTGATGAACCGAAGGTTGTTGAGTGCTAGGACAGGGTTGGGCCTGACTCTACTTCTTCTAATTACACTTGCTGTTCTACTCCAGTTTTCCCTAGTCTCTGGTCTACCGGCTAAGACAAGACCGGTAATTAAACATAATCATCACAGACAGAATCCACGATCTCATCATACGCATCGACACCATCATCATCACCGGCGACAGACCACTACGACCACACCTAAGCCTCTGGAGAGTTTACCAATAGACGTACGTAATTGAATTAAATACCCATTAAGTATTGCAAAACATTTTGGCAACAATATGACGCGATCGATGTTAAGCAACGTTTGTTTTTATGAATAGGCCATTGATGAAAGCTCATCCCTCTCAATCGTTACACCACTGGAAGTTCTTCGTCGGAACATGATACAGGAGATCAATAGGAATCGCATTCAGCAAGCTGAGAGCAAAGTGGTCCAGTCTCATCGTCAGATTTTGCAGAAAATTGGATGAATAATCACGCCAGCTTTAGCTATGTTATGAATTGACCAATTTTGATTGTGTAACAAAGTATTGTATATAATTAAGCTGTTGCAATTTTGTACATAATGTGTTCACATTTAATAAATATACAATTATGAATTCGTAAACTTATTAATAAATCCAATGAAAGTTGAACCGGCTGCAATACCGATGTATAATTGAAATTGACGTCAAATATTTTTAAGAATTGAAAAGGAACTAAATACTAGATTATTTTCTCTGACCATAATGACCTGTGTCACGAATTTATGTGTTAAAAAATAGAATTGTAACTGCGATGTAAATTTCATCGTTAGAGTTGCGTAATTAATTCGTAAGCATCATAGCTTGCATCATTTACTATTTCTGAGATCAAGCAAGATAAGATATATAAATTGTTTTGACATGTGAGATATGGAGTTAAAACTGATGGTGTATCTAAAGTTCGACTTACCCAAATTCCGAAATGGATTCCAACTTGAAATGTTCACATGGAAACTTATTTACCTTTAGTTTTGCAGCATTTTCATTGTTGTTTATGAAACCAAGTTTTTGTTCGGAATTGCTTGCCATTCCAGAGATCATTTGTTGTTCGCCGTTGAGCAAGTAGGTAGTCCGAAAAAAAAGTCCTGCTAATTTTTATTTTGTTTATTTTTAATTCATTTACTTTGCAGCCTTCGTTATGGGTAAGTAATGAGACACTGTTTATGTGGTTGGTTTCTTGCCATCATCTGATCTGTCTTCGTAATCCTTGCTTGAACTAAATTGTTTGTCGTAGCTGAGAACTCGGATGATGGGGCTAAACCTGGACCCGAAGCACTTGCGGAACCTCCGGAAAGCCCTGCTTTAGCCAATGCAAAAAATTCATGTGACCCGAAGCCAACGAAGAAGCGAGCCACGTAAGATTTTACATTTATAGAATCGTGAGCCTCAATAGTCAATGGTTTGTCTTGACATTTTCGGCCATTCGTTTCAATTAAAATTGATGAATTTTTAGGAAGAAGCGTGGTGTTTGCGACAGTATTGGTGGTGGTTCGAAGAAGCCGTCTCGAAAACGACGCTCATCACGCAAAAAGAAAGGTGATGGTGGATGTGGGCCGGCAAAACCTTCTCGAAAGCGACGCTCGACACGCAAAAGCACGAGCTCCTGCGGACCGAAAAAATCAACTCGAAAACGAAAGTCAACACATAAGAACTCAAAGTCTTGTGGACCGAAGAAGTCTGTTCGGAAGCGCAAGTCGTCACGGAAGAGCTCAAGCTCCTGCGGACCGAAGAAATCTATTCGAAAACGAAGGTCAACGCGTAAGAACTCGAGTTCTTGTGGGCCGAAAAAATCGTTTCGAAGGCGAAAGTCATCACGAAAGAAACCGAGTTCTTGTGGGTCGAAAAGATCTTCCCGCCGCCGACCCAAGGCTGTTGACGCGCCGAAGAGACGGGTACGATCACGACGCAGCGGTAACAGCAAGAGTTCTTGTGGGCCGAAAAAATCATCTCGTAAGCGACGGTCTTCCCGAAGGAGCTCGAGTTGTGGTCCGAACAAGTCATCTCGAAAACGAAAGTCATCGCGGAAGAGCTCAAGTTCTTGTGGGTCAAAAAAATCAACTCGCCGGAGACGCAAGACTGGAGACGCACCGAAGAGACGTATACGTCCACGACGACGCAGTGGTAGCAGCAAGAGTTCTTGTGGACCGAAGAAGCCATCTCGTAAGCGAAGGTCTTCACGAAAGAGCTCGAGTTCTTGTGGCCCGAAAAGATCTTCCCGTCGACGAAGAAAGAATGTTGACGCGCCGAAGAAACGGACAAGATCACGATCACGACGCAGCGGTGGTGGCAGCAAGAGTTCATGCGGGCCAAGAAAATCATCTCGCCATCGGCGTAAATCGGTTGACGCGCCAAAGAAACGCAAGAAGTCAGGTCGTTCTTCGAGGTAAGCATCTTCAACTTAAGATTAATAATTGAGATCATGTTTATTTTAGAATATTATAAATGCTTCATTTTTGTTTCGTACTTTCCGCCATAGTTGCAGCAAACCTAGGCCAAAGCGCCGTTCCACCCGCCGAAAGACAAATTCTTCTTGTTCGCCAGGAAAAAAGTCTAAAAAACGCCGAACTTCTCGTCGAAAATCCAAGACATCGTCTTGTAGCCCTGGCGGAAAGTCCAAACGCCGAATTTCTCGTCGCAGACCGAAATCATCGCCTAGTTCCTCTGGCGGAATATCAAAACGCCGTCCTAAGAGTTCTTGCGGGTCGAAAAAATCCCCTCGACGTCGACGCAAGACTAACAAGTCAAAACAACGGAAGCGCTCACAAAAAGGTTCATCTGGGTAAGGTTTTTCTAAGCCGTTTGTTAGTTGGTGGTGATTGTCGAGAAATTGTTTTACTATTCTCAGGTTGACCTAATTTATTTTTACTATACCCTCAAGCAGCTGCAAGACACGGAAATCGGAGAAGAAGGTCCGGAAGAAAAGATCTTGCTCGCCAAAGAAAAAATCCAAGTCTCCACAAAGGAAGCCGAAAGATTCTACTCCGCCTAAGGAACCAGTCGGCTCATCTTGTTCCAGCATCTTTGATGACGATGAAGTTGAACCTGTGAAACCACCAGTTGAGAAGAAGCCGTACGAAATCATTCGCTTTCCAAGCATTCACCTGTAAAAGTTGATTTTGTCAGTATATTAATTCGGTTTCCTGTATTCGGTTTCCTGTACAATCATAACAGGTCTCCCAAAACGAAGACTAAGCACAGCACTCCTCGAAAAAAGCCCAAGCCCTCATCAAGTTGTTCACCTAAGCAGCCACGTCGAAAACCGAACAAGAACTCCTCTTGTTCACCTGGCAAAAGATCCAAGCCACGCCGAACACCGCGTCGAAAACCGAACAAGAACTCCTCTTGTTCACCTGGCAAAAGATCCAAGCCGCGCCGAACACCGCGTCGAAAACTGAACAAGAACTCCTCTGGTTCACCTGGCAAAAGATCCAAACCGCGTACACCGCGTCGAAAACCGAACAAGAGCTCCTCTTGTTCACCTGGCCGAAGATCCAAACCGCGCCGAACACCGCGTCGAAAACCGAACAAGAGCTCCTCTTGTTCACCTGGCCAAAGATCCAAGCCGCGCCGAACTCCGCGTCGAAAACCAAAGTCTTCTTCGTGTGGCCCTCGTTCCAAGCGAAAAATCCGCAAAAGAACGGCTGATGGAACTGGAAAACGTCGCAAGCAAAGTAAGTCGCGATCAAGCAAGAGAAGCTGCAGCGGCGGAACACGACATAAGCGCAGCGTGAAGCGTCGACTTGGACCAGGAAATGGCAAGAAGAAACCCGGAAAACGGCGCTACACTTTCTCCCCAGTCAAAGGTCCAGGCTGTCGGTCGAGACCTCCAGGACCCTTCATCCTGTACTACCAACAACTGTACAAGGTATTTCATGCTTTTCTTAGGAACCATAGCAGAAAAATATTCCTTGATTTCTGAATCTATGGTTGATAACAGGAACGTGCTAAAAAGGAACGAAATCTGACCTTGACGAAGGCCGCAAAGGAGGCTGCAGAATGTTGGCGCAAAATGACTCCGGCACAAAAAATGGAATATCGCAGAATGTACTGCAAGGAATTCAAGACGATCAGATCCAGACGGGGTGGCAAGAAGTAACGTACAAGCCGTATTCAAAATTCGTTTCATAAATACCGTTTCAAGTGAATTGAGCAACAATTTTCAAAATTCCAAAATATACTACTGTATTACTATTTAAACCTCCAAATGTACGACTCAATCAATAAATCCTCCAAATTAAACAAATACATCTTCGTTTCATTCTAATAAGAAGTTCAGTTTCATTCCTTGATAAGATCAAATCAGCATTCAGGTTTTGAGTACCTAACATAAATGCGTCGGAGCAGCGAGCTGCATGTATCTTGGAAAATCATGAAATTTGCACATTTTTTAATCTGCTTCACAAAGCGAGACAGCAAATCCACAAAGAGCAAATTTTCATCTCTCTGCCCGCACCATGCACCATGCATCACAGAAATTGGAAAGATTATACAATAGCTTAGGTTAGCACTGTGTTAAATACAAAATTTGCCTCATGGCGCCATATTTCTTTATAGATGATTAATAAAATTGCATTTTTAATCGTAGGAATATCCCCAAAAGGGCAATTAAGGACAAACTAGAATATTTTTAGTTTATAATGGTTTATACATACAAAAGGAAATAGCAGAAATAAATTTTAAATGATGAAGCGCCGAGAAGATGGGAAGAATTGAGGAAGGGAATTATTTTGTCAGCTACTTAAAGGCTGAAACAAACGCAGAAATAGATGCTATTTGAAAATATTAATGAAGTTTTAAATTAAGACTTAACTTTACTTTAAATTTTACTTTAAATCATGAAATTAACTAATTGACCCAAATACAAATTACAAATTAATCTCGATTTGCAATTTGCAATGTTCAGGTTTACATGGAAACTTGTTTACTTTTGATTCCTCGAACTTTTCATTGTTGTTTATGAAACCGAGGTTTTGTACGGAATTGCTTCTCGTTCCAGAGCTCAGTTGTTGTTAGCTGCTGAGGAAGTAGGTTGTCCGAAAAAAAGTTCTGCTAATTTTATTTTGTGTTTATTTATTTATCCATCTGCTTTGAAGCCTTCGTTATGGGTAAGTCCTGTCAACTGTCACACTGCATGCGTCGTCTATGTCCTACCTTCTGTTCCTTTTACTTAACACGCATTTGAATTGATTTATCTTAGCTGAAAACCCTGATGATGGGGCTAAACCCGGAACCGAGGCACCCGCCACACCTCCAGAAAGCTCTGCCGTAGCCGATGGAAACAACCCATGCAAGCCGAGGCCTAAAAAGATGCGAATTCCGTAAGAGTTTTAATTTGCCCAACCTATTAAAAAAAATTACCTATTATAAAAAAAAATAGGCATATAGGCATGTGTCAGTGCAATAATGCTTGAACCAAGTATCCAAGGGTCCTATTGCTTTGTGACCTGTTTTGTTTTGACCGCACTCCACCTACTAAATCAAAAATTGATCCATTTATTAGGACGAAGCGTGGTGTCTGCGACGGTGGCAAAGGTGGCTCGAAGAAAACGTCTCGAAAACGACGTTCCTCACGTAAGAAGAAGAGCGGAGGTGGTGGATGTGGGTCATCGAAATCTTCTCGAAAACGACGATCGACGCGTAAGAGAAAGAACGACAGCGAACCGAAGAAATCCAAAAAGCGCAGGTCAAAACGTAAGAGCTCAAGCTCTTGTGGACCAAAGAAGTCTATTCGAAGGCGGAAGGTATCACGGAAGAGCTCGAGTTCTTGTGGCCCGAAAAAATCATCTCGTCGTAAGAGTAAAAAGACTGACGCGCCAAAGAAACGGAAGAAATCAAGAGGAGGCGGTTCCTCGAGGTGAGGTTCTTTGACTTGGTATTAATTGAAATAATTATAATTCAGCGTATAGATGATTAATTTCCGACTGGTTTACTTCCTTCGATAGTTGCGGAAAGTCAAAGTCCAACCGCCGATCCCGCCGAAAGTCAAATTCCTCTAGTTCGTCTGGAAAAAAATCTACGCGCCGAAGTTCACGCCGGAAGTCAAAGAAAACCACTTGTTCACCTGGCGGAAGATCCAAGCCACGCCGAACACCGCGTCGAAAACAAAAGAAGAGCTCCTCTTGTTCACCTGGCGGAAGATCCAAGCCGCGCCGAACACCGC